>KK351103.1:521454-531506 GCA_000671755.1 Glossina brevipalpis
CTCCCCCTTCTCCCCCCATAATTCAATCAATACTCAAGTAAGAAGCACTTTCTTATGGTTTGTAAGGGGAGCAAAGAAATAAAATAAAAAAAAATTCGTTTAGGTTACAGATTAAAATTCCTTTGAGAAATTGTATGGTGGTAGTTAATTGATAGTACGAAAAACTCGAAAGGACAACACATAAATGCAGGCACAACATAATTACTTGATAAAACCTTATCTTGAATGCATTTATTCTCTTATTCTTGTGGTATCAAAAAAAAAAAAAAAAAAAAAAAAAAAAAAAAAAAAAAAAAAAAAAAGGACGAATAAATTTTAATTAATTTGTATGACAATAACAAAATAAACATTTTTTTCTCTTTTATTGTTTCGATTGTTTTTTTTTTAAGTTAAATAATTTATTGCTTTCCTAAACCATGTAATTATTAATTGATTAAGCAAAATAAACTTTTCAAGAAAAGTGAAAATAATTGTATTTTTTTTTTTAATATTTGTTGACAAATTTTCTCTCTCTACCTTAAGCTCACAATGAATTAAACTATAATTGAATAATAATGCATCGTTCAGTTGTATAAATTTAAAATATATAGCATTTGTGTATTCTTTTTTTTTTTTTTTATTTTAAGCGATTTATGTTTGTCGCAAATTTTTTTTCTGGATATAAGAAACCGTTTTTGTTTAATTTATTTTTAGTTAATTATTATGCTTTTTTTTTTATTTTATTTTTTATTTTTTAAGTAATTCGACTTATTGCTGTTTTGTTACGTTAAGAGCATAAACTTACGTTTCAAGCCATCTGAGATGTGAATCTATGTTCTATTACTTGTTAATTTCAAATGTTTTTAAAGCTTCCTTATATAATTAAGTTCACATCCTTTGTTGATTTCATTACCATTAATCTTTTCTCTATTAGAAGTATAAATAAATGATTTCAATAAAGCTCCTGACGCTGTGATCATGATCATGTGTTATTTTTTAGTTTAAACTTATATAACTTTGCCCCATATTGCCTATCAGCTATAAACGCTGATATTGTTCATAGATTATTGTTGTTGTTATTACAGTTTAGAGTAAAGAATTTATTATAAAGCTAATTGAACAACTTAAATATATTTTGTTTTTTTTTTTTTCTTAAATAAAAAAAAAAATAAAAAAATAAAAAATAAAAATAAAAAAAATCCTAACATTGCATTAAGATTAAATCCCTTGTGTGTAGTTGAAAAGTTTTTGTTATCAATAATTCTGGGGTTTGTTTTCACATCTGAACTAATTAATCTATTGATTAAAAAGTTAAATATAAATTTTAGCTTACGCAACAAATTATGCATAAAGCTTTCGAACAATAAATGAGAAAAATTATATTCGTTTTAGAACATATTTTTTTGTTTTTTTTTTTTATACTCAATAACTAAACTCCTCCAAAAAAACATGCATTAAAAGTATAATAACTGTCCTAAAGGGGAGGATGGATATATTGATTAAATCTTTTAGTTTTAGAAAAATAACTTTTTCAAATATCTGGAGGTATGTGAAGTTATATCAAATATAATTTTCGGGTTTTCTCTCTCCTTCGTGCAGTAGCTCTAAATTTCCAAAAGCCAATGAGAATTCATAAGTATTCACATTCAAACCTTTCATATACTTTTTCATAAATAAAAAATTAAAGATCGATTTATGGATATGTGTGAGTGAGTAGTAGTAGTGCGTGCGTGCAGCTAAATATTATAAACGGAAAAAACAAAAAAAATTTAATATATATTATTCTGTCGTGTAACGTCGTGTAGTTATTAAAATTTTTACTTTATGTGTACTTTTGTTGTTATTCTTCTTTGGAGGTAAAAGTTCTATTCTTCTTTTAGTTTACCTTTTAGTATTGTTTTTAAAAAAAAAGTTTTAAATACTATTTTTCTTCATTGATGCTTTTTGTTCGATTAATTCTTAAATTGTTCTTCCCTCTCTTTTCTTTTTTTTTTTTTTTTTCTCCTAAATTTAAATTTGAAAAACGAAATGTTAACTTGAACTGTGTCTTCTTCAAAAGAAACTGAGAATGTTGAATTCCGTTTTCTTTACTGGTGCATGCATATGTTGTGTGGGCGGGTGGGTGGGTGGGTAATACGCAACTATTTATTTGCACTACATAAAGAAAGAAAAAAAATTAATATCATATTTTATATATAAATTAAATCATTTCCGTTACACAAATTTTTAATATAATAAAGAAAAAAAAAATTTTGTTGAGCTACGCCATATCCATAATTAAGTTAAGCTTCGAAATTAATCGTTCAAAACGTTTTTTTTTTTTTTAAATAAGCGATGAAGCGCACAATCACATTCAAGTAGAGTATAAAAGCAAAAAAAAAATACATACATACAATGAATGATTCTTTTCATGTATATATACATACATACATACATACATACATATATATATATATATATATATATATATATTTCTATATAGAAGAGAAAGAGAATGCTCTGCACGTTTTAGTTTTTAAATTTTTACAATTGCATAAGACTTTGCTTAAAGTCTTTTAGGCGCTCTATGGCATCACCACATGTCCACAGCACAAAAGTAAGAAAATATCGTAAAGTACGTCCCCGATCATTATTATATAAAATAATTTCGCTTTCTTTTTTGGTGGGAATCGATTTTCTCTCGCGAAGAGATAGCAAAAATACTTTTTTTTTTTTTTTTTAATTGTTTACAGTAAACAATTTTTTTGTCAAATATTCGAGTGAAATTCTACAACCGATAACAATTATGGTTTATTAATTAACTTTATATAGAGAACAAAAAAGAAATCCTAAATTGAAGCAGCTACAGTAGTTCAAATAAATTTTTATCAGTAAATAATATAAAGTTCTTCACATAATCATCGCTTTTGAAATCGTCACTCGTCGAATTGTCATTTAAATCAAATTAGAGTTTGAAAGCAGCACTTCTAGAATTTTTATCAAAACATCTAAATAAAAACATTATGAAGAGAGTTAGATTTGAACAAGATGTAATAATTAATAAGCCCTCGAACACAAACATAATAATAATAATAAAATATAATTTAAAAAAAATAATTCTATTTTTATCTAAACTTCAAATACCTATACAACCACCAACAACATATCAAAGTATTCAAAAAAAAAAAAAAGGTTTTTCGTCAATTCATTGACTCTTTAATAAATCAAAACTTCGAGAAGGATTTTTATAGAAGTGAATAACAAAAAAAAATAAAAAAATTGTAGGTTTCGACTTTTCCGAGGTAGTTTCAAGTTTTAAATTTTTAATTATTTTTTAACAAATTGTTAAAATCTATTAAATCAATTAAATATTTTAAGTTGTGTAGCAAATTTCAAACTTTTCCAAAATTTCAATGGCATACGATACATCAGACGGATAAATGTTTAGGTGAATAGATAGGTGGTTCAATATCAAATGCTGATCACAAAAAAATTTTCCTAAATATATTAATATATCTCCTCCTCCTCCTCCTTACGAAAGGTACGAAATATATGCAAATAAAATATAAAAGAAAACAGAAACTCAATAAAACTCAATAAAAATGTGAATTTGAAATACGGACTTGGGAAGTTACAAAGAAAGAGAAAGAGACAATAATATATAAATAACCACACTTTTATATAGCAAATAAAAAATGAACTCATTTCCTTGTATTTTCTTCTCCATAGTTTGATCCCTTTTAAATAATAAGTCTTACTTACTTAGAATATTAAAAGCAAAAGGGGGTTGGGGGTGGTGGTGGATGATGATAAAATTAGGCGAGAGCATGATTTTTATAGCTTTTGTAAAAATTAGTTTTTTTTACAGAAAGTTAAAGTTATAATGTCGCTTAAACTAAAGCTTATAATTAATTAATTGAAACTTACTGTTTTTTTTCTTTTTTCTTTTTGCTTTTTTCACTTTTAAGTTTGATTTGTTTAAATTAAAAGACTTTTGTCCTTAGTGTTCTAATCCCCCATTGAAAAGTGTCGCTGTCACTTTTGCTTTTTGTGTCTAACAATTGTGTTTGATTGATTAATTAATCGATATTTGTGTTGCTGTTAATTTGACGACGATTCTTAATTTCGAGTTCTTATGAACTTGTTGCTTGCTTGTGTGTGTATCCATTATAATTTGCCATTTTTCTGTTTCCGGTTTTTAAGCAAAATACATAACTTTTTTTGTGTCTGCATGAACTGTTATAGCTCTTGCCATTGCTCCGGGTGTACGATCCTCTGAACAACCACTTTGATGAGAACCTTCACCTGAATCGTGTTCCTTTTCAACAAGATGATACCTGAAAAAAAAATTTCACAAAGAATATATATATATATTCTTACTCATGGAGCTTTGTTGATATATGTTTGTTTACCTTGCTCTAAAAGCGACAAGATGAGCATAATAAGCCGGAGCGGGTATTGAAACAGATCTGGTACAACGTACATAGGTATGACAAAGTTGATATGTTAGACATTGCAATTCATCGGAATCAAAATGATTATCATCCCATAAAACATGATAGTGAGATGGTCGACTAGTGCCCTAAATATATATTTTTTTTTTAATATAATTTCATTTCATTTAGTAACAGAACTTTTTTTTTTTAATTTACCTGTATGCCTTGATGACTGCACAAATAGAAATCAAATTCAGTTGGATGGGTAATGCCTACGTCTACTGTTGTACCAGCCGGAATATTACCGGATTTACCACTTTGCTCTTTTTTCTCGGCACAAAACAAGCGAGTATGATGACGCTTTTGAACAACAATAAATGTTATACCCGGACGATATTCAGCTTCCAATTTAATGCAAGCCTCTCTTATGGCTGTCAATTCATGCTGCAAAACATGCGGAAATTGTCCTTCTGATACACCATCTCTATACAATATAATGCGATGAGGTTTGTAACCACCTGTCGATTTGTAAAACATTATCAGTAATTCTCGCACCATGCTGCTAAGTTCCTGAATAATTTCTTGGCGATGTTGTTGAACACGTACAGTAGCAGCGTAACGTGAAGGATGTGCATCCATCGAACCGACAACGGCTGCAATCGATGGTTTTTTATTGTCACCAGCAGGCGGATGCGTAACATCAGCTCCTAAAAATATTACTGGCTCATTAAATACCTTCGGACGTATGGAGGGTACCAGAATAGAATTGATGCCACCAAGTTTCACATTTATTTTGAGACATAAATTTGATAACGTTTGCGGCGAAGTTTTATTCACATTTTTAGCTTGGACACATTGAGTTGCCATACCCAATACCGTATCACCTACCCTTTTCACTTCGGCTGCATGAATGATAAATATAATAAATATTTACCGAATACACAATACAATACAATATTTTTCCAAATAGTTACCATAAACTGGAGTTTTTCCGGGCAAAACTACAACAACTAATTGCAAAGCCGTAAAAGACTGCTTTAGATATTTAAACATTGGCTCCACTTGATCGGGTCCAGTTGCATATTTGCAGAAACATGGTTGACCAATTATAGGCATGCCAGCATCGTTCGAGATCTTTTGCAATTGAGCCGTAAAATTGCGTAATGCATCTTCACGGACTGTACGCTGTGGTGCAAAACAAGCTATAGCCCATACACGTATCTCTACCCCAGTAAAGAATTGCTTGCCTCGCATATCCCAAACGCCTTGATTTGGCGATGCCAAACTCACTTTATTTTGTGGTGGGAAAAGTTGCTAAAATAGAAAACATTTTGAGAAAGTTTTCCACAAACTTAATTGATTTTCTAACATCTTAAAGACTAACTCCCACTCTATTATAATAAACACACAATAAGCACATCCTACACGCGCTTCCAGTACAACAGCCCCAGATGTGACATACCTACGCTACATACGCAACTGAATTAATATGAACGCAATCATACCAAAAAAAAAAACAAGTAAAAACCTCACAGTCCAAGCCCGTCCATTAAATACTCTAGACCCAGTATAATTCTTCACTGGTTCTCGTGTCAAACCAAGTTATATTATAAATTATTATGGCGTTATCCAAAAAATAGACTTATGTGACCCAAACTCTATACATTTAATTCTTACATCAAATTACTATTAGGACCTCATTTTCAATCCTAACACATTAAAAACTGGACTTTACTACCATATAAAGCGTCATTTTTTAGAAAATGATTCTGCATCGATCATCGGTATAATAAAAGATGAGTCTATCTTAAGCCCTTCTGGGTATTATATTCATCCTCACTAGCTTTGAAATACCCTGCACCATAAGTGGTACCATTAGTGGTTGTCTATCTTAAGCCCTTCTAGGTATTATATTCATCCACACTAGCTTTGAAATACCCTGCACCATAAGTGGTACCATAAATCGTACAGGGTTTTTCAAGCTAATGTGGATAAACATAATACCCAGAAGTGCTTAAGATAGACAAAAAGAATCTTCCACAAACTCAGAAACTACTCTTGAATTAACTTTAAACTGATTCTATTGGTTTTTAACTTAGTTAAACGCCTTTATAGGAAAGAAATCGTAACAACCTACGTAAACTTTTAACTAAATCGATTTTCCTACTGATGTAGATGATGTACGTACTATAGAGTGACGGCATAGATTTTTACTTACTTGACCAGTCATGCTGGAAACTCGTCCCCCATATTGCAATTTGGGCGGTGGTAAAACGCGTCCTCTCACTTCCATCATCGAATTCGATATGGTTAATCCGAATTCTTGAACATACGAATCATTATTGAAATCTGCTCTCTTAACTAAATTATTAATTTCTCGTTCACGATCTGGTGCTGAACGAGCAGTCGCCTTAATCATGGTAGAAGTTTGCATATCAGTCAGCTTCTTAATGCATCTTTGGCCTGCAACAATGTGGCATACTTCTAACGGCAAATAAGTGTGTTTGTGTTCTTGTCCTACTTGCAAACATGGCAGATGAGGAAAACGAAGCTTTATACGATATTTATCCAAAAAATATTTCGCTACCGTGCACTCCACAGTTTGCCCATTCTCCAATTGTAAAGGGAATCTATATATATGTAGGTAAGAAAGAAATCCATATAATCCATATAAATTTGATCTCTTATAAATCTTTTAGAAATCTTACGATTGCATTTGCGCTGGTCGCCGTGTAACGTTACAAACGCGATATTTGCGTCTCATTTGTCCACAATGAGTTATTTCGATTTTTAGACCCTTAATTTCCTTAGTAAATTTAACACGTTGCGAATCTGTTAACGGTTTTCGTTGTTCATTTATATCTCTGATGTCTAAAACTTCGCACATGAAATCAATAACTGGTTGTGATTTATAGAAAGCCGTCGCTGACACTAAAATTACAAAAAATTTGATGATATCGAGAGGTATCTCGATGGTGCAACAAACAAACCATATACTCACCATCAATATTCAACATCATTTTCCATTGAGAAGGACGTACGCTTTGATGGAAACCAAACCATACCTCACGACCGCCACCTAAGGGATGATAATAACCATCCGGTGAACTGAAAAAACTACGACCGACCGGAGTATAAGTCATACTGGGCAAGTGTCGCATGACAACGTCCAAAGCTAATATGGCATCATATGGTATTTGGCGAGTGCGACCTTCGAGAGCCTCTTCGAGATTAAATAAAGAAACTTGAGCCATCCATTTGATAGTAACGCGAAATATACGATCTTTCCCTTCTCCCGGAAGGGTAACCTCTAATTCGAGACGATCGTTACCAATAGGTAACGGATCACGGGTATACAAATTGTTACGGCCATCAAATACTGGCTTTAAAACCCCAAATATTTTGCTATACGCATGAACCATCGTTTCGATAATTTCTCGATTCACTTTACGAGGACATTTATCAGGTTGTATATTAATGTCATAGTGATGGACATAACCGCGTGGCATGCTTACTTGGAAATGATTGGCACGCAGAACAATTGGCCGGCCTTCGCGACCTAAATTGGGTCGTCGAGGGCATGTAAATACTGGCAGTTCAGGCTGTGTGGTGGGAGCTGCTGCCGCCGCTGCTGCTGCAACCGTAGAGGTGGCACCCAAAGCCGATGCTACGGCCGATTGTGTCCCTGCGGGACCACCCACAGTTGCACCACCTACTGCCACATTTGAAGCACTTGGGCTGGTTACGGCGGTGGGATTCACAGATGAACCAGGTGCTGGTGGTGCTGAAATTTTAAGGATATCCCATTTTTTTATTCTGCTTGAAACCTGCTAAGCCTAAATGACATGCTTTTCAAATTAGATTTAAATTAATAATAATAATAATAAACAAATACTTCCTTTGGATTAAATTTAAACGTTTATAAGAATTTCAAATGAAATGAAAAAAACTCTCTGGACAAATTTTAAAAAGTTTCGAAACTTCTTTTAAAATATACCTAACGTAGCATTAATTCAACTAAACGATTCTAAACACTATAGTGCACGAACATTTATTTCTATGTTAGTAGTCGAAGGAAGTTAGTAGAATTTAAATTTATTTTTATTTTTCTTTTTTTTTTACTACAAAAAATAAGTTTTTAAGTTTTATTATTAGTAGAATTTGTTAGCATTAGAAAACGTAAGTAGTAAAAGGTAAAAGGTAAAAAGGAAGACAAAAACCAATATATAATTTTCCAATGTTAGGTTTTACAATTTAGAATTTTTAATTTACATGTCAATGTTTCGAAGCTAGTCTGCACTTGAGAAGGGCTCTGTGGCCTAGTGGGTGTAGGTGTCCATTGTGAGTCTATAATAAAAAAAAGCAAAATATTGGTGTAAAATAAGGAAAAAAAACAAAATACATAATCAATCATAAACTAAATAATATGCGTTTTTCATTCGCGCGTATTGATAGCCCCCTGAGAGGGATAAGTTTTTCCAATTCCTCTGTATGTGAACAGTAGTAACTCAGTTCAGTGTGGAAGAAATTTCAAAAATTTATAATCCAATCCAGATTGTGTTTTAAAAACAAACCGAGAATTTGCAAATGCCATTTTTGCTTCTAAAATATATCATAAACGTCTTTGCTTGTTAAAGCTTGATCGGTGTGGAACTTTGGTTACAATAATAATCCAATAATCCATTTCGTATTACATTTCCCGAGTCTAACTAAAACAGTCTTATTTTATGAGTGTATAAATTCTAACAATGTTTGTTATCTAAACTACTTTTATTCTAATAGTCTGTGTTTTGTTTTATATCATTGGAAGGGAGAGTTTTGATTTTTATGAAACCTTCGAGATGAAGCCGCCAATGTCCAACTGCACAATTATGCATTATATGCACAATAATATACATTTTCAAAAATTGACACGAACGAACTGTTTCAACTTTTAAGCAATGCTGGGTTCTATTTCTACGAATCGGGAAAGCAAAAGCATTAAAGCGGAATTCGTACTAAATCAGATTTTATATAGCTTTCCGGAACTGAAAATGATTACAACTATTTTCGAAATCGTAGAGAGTAACGAGCAGATTATTTCACTTTGCATAAAGACTGTATTAAAGGACATAAAAGTAACGATATCTTTCCCACTCAAAGCGGTAGCAAATAAGAGAAATTTCCTTTTCTTCTACCAGGCAACTTTGTCGCTATATCATTTGTTATGAAGTAAGTAATTCTTGATGAGAAAGCTTTCAATAAATATTTTAATTTCATATAAATGTATTCCTAATACTATTTTGCTAGAAATAATATCATAGGTATACTTATTTAAGCGCCGAAACGACTTTGCACATATTTTCGAACTTAATATCCATATCAGCATCTCTTTGTAATTTTTATGTTGAACAATTTGGCTAACTTCAGGTTTACTTATGTTTACAAAAAACTTTTCAATATTGTGTACACGTTACCACCAATTTTTGAATCTGCCACTAATTAGAACTCATATTTTGCATGTCTAAAGTCAATGATCTAATTTTGTAACGAGACCGAGATTGAAGTCGAAATTTTTTTTGATCAATAAATATTTAATGCCACGAAACAGGACAAAATTGCATTTTTGACTATTCAAGACGGCTTTTTCAGTAGATAATATCTGTGTATTTATAGAAT
>KK351103.1:531889-563217 GCA_000671755.1 Glossina brevipalpis
AAAACGAATTTGTTATCACGCTTCGAATTTAATGTGTGTGTGTATGTACTCCTTTTTCTATTTGAAGGCGATGATTAGTTTAAAGAACACAATATTAGGCACAATTAGTCGGTTTCGTTTTGAAATAAAATCACTATAAATTAAATATCTAAGAATCACTTTATATAAATGCTTTTATTTTTCTTTAAACCGGTTTTCCTCCTCCACAAGCTTCATTTGTTATCGAGAGCAGCTTAAGTATTCATCAAATTATGCACTTAAATGCATAATTACACGAGACAGGATTAGTTATGTCCGCTTTCAGTATATGTAAGATACTGTGTGCAATGGATAAACGATATCAATGCCTCATCGATATTTGTGTGTGCATGTGATAATTGTTGATTTCTTTAAATTTAAAGCTTTCGCAAAGACCTTTCTATATTTGCTTTGTATAGCAAAATACACAAAAGGTTTATGCACCACAGTCGTTCTTATTAAACATTATGCAAATTTATCGAAAATTTATATGAGAATTCACTATAGTTCTTAACGCTCTTTCTTTTACAATATCAAGACAGGACTGGCAACATTGCAGTATTTGGCTAAAATGGCGTGCAAATATATAGTTAAAAGCTTAATGATACGAAACGTTATATTTGGCAACACTTTTTAAATTTTCTCGTTTTTACTTAAGCAAAATAAATTATTACTCTCAACAACACTAGAAAAATCTTGACGTAAAATACACGAAAAATTTTCTAATATATAAAATTATGTCTATATACTACAGTGGAACTTTGGGACGTTCTGGTGGAGTTGTTTCAGCAATTGCAAAAGAATTAAAATTAATTAATTTAAAAGGTATAAAACGCGTAACAGTCACGTTTGATCCTTTCGCTGAGAATGTTAAGTCAACAAGGTAAGAATTATGATTCTGTAAATAAATTAGTTTTTCGCATGCGCCAGTATTCCTTTGGACAACTTTTTTATAAAAACCCCAAAGCCCAAAAATTCGAATTTTATATTTTACGTACCATATTTACCAATTACACCTACGGCCTTTGTTATTTGCAAAGCAGTTCCAATATCAGGAAATGTCACAGCATGAAGCTGAGCTGGCCCACCTGGGGCCAGCTCACGCTCCGTTGACATTTTGGTCGGAGTTGGCGTCAGTTTGAAGATTTTGCAATTGCCGCTAAACTTCAAACAAACTTAACTAACCCTGAAAAATTTAAAAAAAAAAAATATAATATTAATATTTTTATGTCAATATATTTACACTTATACATATATATATATTATATATTTCAGGGAATTTCTTTTCCTTTTGTCGGTTCCTCGTGTAACGCAGACCAATCCAAATTGTTTGCTAAAAACAGATGTTGTTTGTAATCGCCAGCAACCCGAAATTAAATTTTCCTTAATACAATCAGTTCAAGGTAAATAAACTATTAAAAAGTTTAAATATATGAAGAGATACAAGAGAGCAAACTTTTTTTATTTATTTATCATTTTAGAACAATTGAAGGTAAAAGACATCCGATTTCTAAGTAATAATTTAAATACCCTGGAACTTCTACAATTGTGCAATAAACACGTATCAGTTTTAGTTACAGAGGAACAAGAGCAAACTCCAACAGTTATTACTAAATCAGTTAAAAAACCATTCAAAAAAGGAGATAAACGATAAAAAAAAATTAACTAAAAGAACATTATATCATTATCGTTAACACATAAAGGGTCTCAAATATAAATAAATTCTTATAGATAAAAATGGCCCGCAAACATAAAGGTACATTGGCGGTTATTGAACAAATCTATAGTGATATACCAGCTTTTACGGACATTTTTACGGAAGAATCGTTTTATATTTTTGCATTTTGCTTCGTTTGTGCCACTCTAGTGTTGGCTTTTATATTATCAAGATTTATCACTATCAAACCAGTTGAATACTGAATTTTATTATCACTTGTTAATCGTTTTACATAAAAATGAATGATAAATGCATGATTTAAAAGTTCCAATGAGTTATATTTATTTATTTAACAAAAATTGATTTGAAAATGATCTCGAATCTGTTGAAAAACCCCCATACATTATTGAGATATTTGATAAAGCTGTAGTCATCCTGATGCACTCTTGGAATCAACCGAAATAAGCTTAGAGAAATTCAATTTTTTGATTCAAATTACCATCAGAAAATTAATTGCTCAATATAATAAATCTACTAATTGGTCGTTTCGAATTTATTTATAACTTATAGTAGAGCAATATAATCTTTCTACGTTTAGCAGTGTAAATGTGTCTACCAATGATCCATTAATAATAAAAAAAAACATTGAATATAAAGCAATTACACATTCTCCAGAAAAGGAAAAAAAATAAAAAAGAATTGAATTGAAGTATTAAGTTTAGGATAATTTTTGCCTAATTAAACACTAAAAGAGATATCTTTGGTCGTCGTACCATTTAAAATCTTTGCTCGTTTATTAGGCTTTGAGGTCTAAATTGCATTACATTGAAAGTGATGATTAGGCGCCCATTGAAATTTTTAGACTTGAAAAGTTAAACTTTTCGGCTTCGACAAATCAGATGGTTTTTTCATGTAAACACAAACAAATAAAAGCACGAAGAAACGTTAAGAAATATAAAGGAAGTTTATTTTAGTGTAAAAATATAATTTCTTGAATTTTTTTTTTTTTTTTATTGTATTGTTTTAAATCTTTTTTTAACTCCCTATTTTTAATTCTAAAACCTGATGTTAAACCTGATGTGTTCAGAGATATTTATTTATGAAAAAGTTATTTACATTTACATTGATTTTCTTATTTTTTACTTCTCAACAAACAATAACGTAATCGCGAGTGCAGCTTTTTTACATGTCTATTATTCCCGGCTTTAGAGAGAGAGAGAGAGGTAAATGAGTGAGAGAGCAAAGATTTGATATTTTGACGATAGCATCTAAAAAAAAGAAAAGTGAAATCGTTTAAAACAACGAATTTTAATAGAAAATATATACAATTCCAAATGTAATGCAATAAGGAGGTACAAATGGCAAAAAAAAAAAAAAAAATTCTGCTATTTGCCCATTGATTGGCGATGATAGAGTTTATGCCGTTATTCACTAAATTACTTCTAAAAAAAAAAAAAAAAAAGTGCTTTTAATATCCTCAAGGCTTGTCTTGCTTGCGATCGGCAGTGCTGCCACAAAGATGTGCAAATGAAAAGTGTACAATGAACACCGAAATTTTTTGGTATTTGAAACTATTGTATTGATATGTGACAATGCGAAAGCACAAATGTTGTTGTTAACTAAACGCTTTTATGGTTTAACATTGTATTGCAAAAAAAAACGGTCGTAGAAGTGTCCTTCCTCTTTACAATACCTAGAAATAATTGTGATAATCTTGCTTATCGTCTTACATTTGTACAATATTTGGGCACTACAGGTCACTAAATATCATGACCGCAATTGCAGCAAAATTATATAGTGGTTTGAAGAAATGTGAATACATTTTAGTTTATATGAACATTGGATAAGGTGAAGAATATGCTTGAAGAATGAGTTTCTTATAATTTTTTTATTTACAATTTATATTAACCATCATTAATGTCTTTACGAAATTGCCCTAATAAAAATGCAAAATAAACCCAATTTAAAATCATATGATGTTTAATATTGTAATCATATGATTTTGTTTTGTTTTCTTTTTTCTGTTATGATACACTGTCTTCATTTTGCTCTCGTCGACGAAGTACATGCATGCTGCAAAAATGTAATGCAACCGGTTCATTCAACTAGATATGAACAACACGTACGATCAAATTGTCTTTTAGCAGTTGTTGCATGCTGCACGATGCAAAAGCAGTCAATGTATGCAGCGTCACTCATTGTCGTGTGCTTTTTAGTGACTGTTTTTTTTTTTCTCGACAAGATCTCATATTAAACGCTTATACAGAATACAGAATTTAAAACTGTAAGCTACGATTTCTATAATTTTAAGATTTGTAATTGAAATTGCAATTAGCAAAACATGAAAATCATTTTCTTTTTGTATTTTCTTTTTGTAATCCACTGGACTGGTTTTATCGAATTTTCTATCCTAAGCTCACAGAAGAGTTATTAAAAAGTAAGTGTTTTTTGCTTAAAATTTTTGTAAACTTTTTTTTTTTTTTTTCAAAATATGAACCCAAGATAATTATATAAACTTCGTGGCGTCTCCGATAAGCTTTCTAAGTCTTGTAAATCTTCGGCAAATACGACATATCCTTGGATGGCTGAAATAAGTATTCGAAATTATTTTGCAATTTGGTTATGATATTTATACGAAATTAAAATTTAAATTGCGAGAGAGGCAAACTGATTCACTAGTTTATGAACTTGATGAAATTGATAAGAAAAATGTATTGATAAAAGTTGATAAGAGAAAACATGATACCTGGATTGTTTGTTATTCGCGAAAAAAATTCACAGATACTTATGATTTTAATTTGAACAGACACAGAAGTATGGCTAAACCAAATTTCACTACTAACTCCTGAGGATGAGGAAAATATAAATTTTTTTGGGAAACCTGATGTGCTATAAATTTTGTTGAATGTTTTAAAATTGTTTATAGCTATGTAGTTTTTAATCCAAGTCAACCAATGGAGCCTTTACCCCAAATGTTCTACTAGACATGAGAAAAGTTTTAAAAATTTTTTTTTAATATTTCGGCTATCCTTTCTGGAGGTTTCTAAATATTTATACTTTGCCAAAAGAAATTGTATAACTAACTACATATATCTATCCAGATTTAGAATATTCACTTTTCTGTTGCTTTAGCATACAATTGGTTTGCCGTATATCTATCACGAGATCATATATATCATTGAACGTTCAAAGTTTTCACCCGACAAAAGACGAGAGCCAATGGTAAATAGAATGATTTAGCAGATTTGTTAGTGTTTTGTTATTCACCGTTATCTCGTCAGATATGCGCATGTATATATTTATACATTAATCGATTGTATCTATAATTAATAACTATGAATATATTGGCGTTTACATCTTATCTTACCTTTACATTAAACTGCCGTAATTCGACTATGTTTCCAATTCTGTTCCTATTTTTTTTTTTTTTTTTATTTTTGTTTACGTTTTGTGAGAATTTAAAGGGAACACTTGCTGCTTTGACTTCATTTAAGTTGATTTGTTTTTATTCTTCATTTGCTTTTTTATATTTACATTTAAAAATAAACAAACTATTACTATTTGATAAAAGCTGCTTAAAGGCAAAAATATATATATATATATTTTTTTTTGTTTTTTTTTCAATTTTTACTTCAAATATTAAAACACGTGTACTAAACACATTCGTCGTTTTGTTTGGCGCTTGTCTTTAGTTAATAAATAAATAAATAAAAAATAGTGAATAATAAATAATATTTTCTCATTTAAGAGTGCGCAAAGCGCGTTGATAATATTAGAGACGCGGCGCTCAGAATTTACTGCATTGTCGAAAAAGTCTCCCTCTATTACTAGCCTTTGCTATCTGATAATTTATGATTACCAAGTTCGTACTTGCCGACTACTCACATAATCACACTTTTGCATGTAAATAAAGTGTGATTGTATAGTTATTCACACATCCAAACAAAATGTCTATACACCAACAATAATAAAAATTTTTTTTTTTTTTTTAGTCTTTATTTTGGATATGAATCCGTTGAGTTTATGCAATGTTTTTTTGATTTTCCAAAAGAAAGATAATAAATACTACAATATAAGGCGGTAAAAGCGTGCGAGAATATAGAAAAGCTTTGAATGGCTATAAAATTATCTTTTAAATATTGGCTAAAATTGCTTTTGCTTTCAAAACTACAAATTTACATACACGTAGCTTCGCCACAAATTTCTCACGTTATTCTTTCTCGCTATTTTGTTTTAATTATTACTACTTTTTGTTTTCATTTAATTATTATTACTTTTTAATATTTATTTCTCAAAATGTGTATATTTTTGTGTGTACACTTCCTGTTTTATTGCGTTTTAAACATTGAAAGTCCGATAGCACAGCAACAAATCTATGTATAAATTTGTATCTCATAAGCATATGTATATATGCAGCTTTCGCGTTATTCATTCAAAATCTTATAAAAAACAGTTGTTTTTCCTTTCTCTGTTTTGTATTTAACAAGATGCGCTCCTTCTCTTTTTTTTTTTTTAGTGAATACTCTTTCTCTCTCCCTCTGCCCGTAAGTTTTTGTTATCTTTATTTAGTTTGTGTTTTGGAAAGCACATATACACATATATAGTTTAGTATAAAAAGTAAATATTTACGTATGAAATGGCGACTTTTTGCAGTTAAACAAAGATGAATACATTTTGATTTGTAAATATGTATTCGATTCTATTTTTGCATTACGGCTGGCGTTGCCAAAGTTTAGGATCAAGGTGAATAACATTTTTTTAGAGTTTAGACACAAACACAAAGAAAATAAAATAGTAGTTGCTTAAATGTTGCCACCTTATCTAAAAGCATTGAGTATTTGCATGTTTATTGTTTACTTGTGAAAATTGCGCTTGTTTTCAGATTTAGGTTTCATATGCTTAGAAATTTTACTTAGGGATATTTGCGTGATATCAATCAGCTGCAACGAATCGGGTAACCGAAACGATAGTTGTATTTAAAATATTCATTGCTTGAAACGAACTCACGAGCTCAATGTGGCTGAAATATGCAAGATTAATATTAAAACCATCTCAAAAATGATTGATTCTTCCGGTGCCTTAAAACATCGCATTTGCTCTCACAAGTAAATTTTCAATGATTTCTTTAGTTTCGTTCATAGCTTTTTGCGAAGAAGAAGCAAACAAAGTAAAGTTAGTTTCATCTATACCACTAGGTCCAATTAATTGAAGTCTTTGATTCAGTTCAATAGTCAAGCGTTCGGTTACGGGTCTATAATCTTTTTTAAATTTTCGCGGGTCTCTTATAATTTCTGACATCATGTCGAGTTTTTTCGGTTTGACATTTGTAGCTTTTTTGTAGTGATTCCATTACGATTTTCAAAGGAATACCAGGAATTTCAAGGTCAGCTTGTATAGCGGTGAAGCATTTCCGAGTACCCGCTACTTTCATATCCATATCATCCATATAGTCCTCAATTACCCAAAATATCGGTTAATATACGATAATTTTCCAGATGCTTCGTATCATTATTTTCGTACTTGATAACTAAGCCAATGGCTACTCCAACCGTCGGACTGAACACACTGAAACACGGCGTCCATAAGATTTATATGGAACAGAGCGAAACTTGCGCTAAAAACGTGTATAGAGCAAGTCATCGTGTGCGATCGAAAGTAAACGTAAATGAAACGCACATAAATGTAATATAATATAATTATGTGGTATTACAGAGAAAATTTTATAATATTAATTCACTGATTCATCTATATTTCTAGCTTTGCTTAATATTCTTTTCTTCACTTTTCTTCGTCGTCACCAATACTGTCGGAATGATACCTTCACTTTAAGATTGCAGTACAAGCTGAAAGAAACAAAAAATATAAAGAAGTCATCATAATGTATAATTATACTCAACATAGAGTATATCTCCATAACTTGTCACCATAACTTGTCATCATAAAGTATAATTATTCGTATAATTCACGCAAATCAAATAATAGCTTAACTATAGTTGATAGTTCCATACAATGTTAACTTTACTTAAATAGTATCGTAAAAGATTTCCTGCTAAGAAGAAATTTTTTTAGATTTTCTTAGCATAAATCTAGAAAATACGTCAGATCGAATCATTAGTTTTAGAATAACGTAAATATAGCTTTAAATATTAAATAATAATAAATATTAAAAAAAAAAAAAAAAATAAGAAATAAAATATTAAACTTGCAGCAGTTGCCAGCAAATTTCGGCAGAGAAAGGTAAACTTTAAAAGATAAATACTAAATTTTATAAAAAAAAATGCAATATTTTATTATTGTTTTTTTTTTATTATTAATACGCATTCGTAATAATTTTTTTTCAAATTTAATTCTAAATAGTTTGAAAATTTTGAATGCTATTCATTTTATTTGACTTTTGCTCTACATAATTCTATAAAAAACTATTTTTAGAGGATTAATCTTATGGAATCCTCAACAAAATTCTATATAAAACTACTTTTGGCTTTTATATATATAATTAAAAATCATTTTTTTTAAAACTTCTGTTCTTCACTGAGAGAACATATTAAATCAATTCATGTCAAGCACAATTAATACCATGCATACATTTAAAAAATGTATTCCATTGTGGAATATTAAATTCGAATATCAAAAGTATTTAACTTTTATATGTTAAATACATATTAGATATCGAATCATCAAGCTAAGGATAAATTTCAGTGGATCGCTGCATGGTAGCTGCTCTACCACTTACAACACCTTGCCCGTTATAAAAGTCATTTACAATTGATTCTAGGCATTGCCATTATATTAAATAATGTTTTTAAAAGTGTGGTAACTTTTCTGACACACCTCTTGTTAAAAACTCTTTAAACTAAAATAATCGATAGGCTGAGCTTTTGTTGTCCCTGTGTGTACTGAACACTGAGATCAAATTAGCTTTTGCCCTTTTGCTCTATGTGTGGTTTCTGTCCGCACTGAGCTGGCCTTGGGACACCTCCGTTATTATTTGAGAGATGTACGGCCCCAATCAAACTCCCTATCTGGCAATGTCCTTGAATTGGATCATACCTGAGTATTGGGAGTTATACCAAATTCTAAATATTAATTGAATAAGCACTGAAATGCCAAACAATCTCATCAAATTTTGTTTGCAATTATATAACAAACTCTTTAATATTTTGATCAAGAAGCTTGCATCAGAAGCTAATACCATAAGATATAAAAATATATCCGTATAATTGCTAAGTAATGATACATGTTCCACTTAATTAAGTAAGTAATGATACATGTTCCACTTAATAAAGTAATGATATTTCATTGGCGATGATGAACCTTAGAGAACAATATCTATCTTAAGTCTCTTTGCACTGCCAGATTATAATATAAAAAGGATATATCTTGCGATATATCCCTTAAAAATTTTAGCAAGAAAGTTCCACAGTTGGTTACGTAATTGCTATCTAAGAAATAAGATCCGAGAATCTCTATTTATCCAGAATGAGTACATAAACCATATTATTGCTTCTCGAAAGTATCCCGAATTTTTCGCATTGTAAATCAAATAAGTGCATAAAATATAAAAAATATATTTAAGCACTAATATTTCAATGAGAGATGAAAAAATTTTACTTATCAATAATATTCCGGAATTTGCATTTATCTCATTAAATTTAAACTTTTATTGCTACATTACATACAATCGCAGCCACCGAAGGCGTTATTAACAATAACACCTCGCTGACCGTCTCGATTAGTCTTTGGCCACTTTTTGACCCTTAGAGGTACCCAAATCAGCCAATACGACTTAGTAATAAGTATAATCTTAGATGAAAAAATTAAAATCCAGAAATATAGGAGTGAAGGCAAATAAAGTACATTACAGAATTATAAGTTTGCCCGAAGGAAAGCCATCTTTATACTTAAGAGCAATAATTGATAATCGCATATGAGTTTAGTAGGTCGAATTAAGTATTTTCAATCAAATTCAAATTTTTGAATCAATGTATATCGCGCATATGTCGTTTTTTTTTTTGAATGCATCCATGAGAGCTTTTTTTTTTAAACTTAGCACATATCCTTCACTTTGATATAATGCTTATTATAATAACATATAAAACACCCTGTAAATGTATATGTCGACCATATTGAGTTCTACATACGATGACAGTAATGTTATTACGGTAAAATTTATACAGAATTGCATTTGATATTTGTGTTGCACATTTCAGAAGACTTTTTCAATTTTATGAATAATTAGATAATCATATTTTTAATTAGTTTTGTGAATAATAAATAATAATAAATAATTTTCTTAAGTAATGTTTTAGCAATAATGTTCGCTTTTATTAAAAGCATTTTAAATCTTTTTTTATATTTCAACGTACCTAAGCTAATCTTTTAGCTAATAAATACAACTCTGTTTGAAAGAAAAATAAGAGAGTAATCAGTAGCATAAGAGCTGACGCGTCTCTTTTATCGAAACACACAAAAAATGAAAGCAAAATCCAATGCTACTCGCATAGTCGGCGAAAATTTGTTCCTTATTATAATAAATCGTAATATTTATCAAAAAAATTTGAAAAGTATTCCTTAAATACTTAAAACTTAATAATTTTAAAAAAGGTTTGCGAATAATAGAAACAAAATCAACAAAAATCATCCACCGAACGACAAAGCTCCCTCGTTGTATGAATTACAAAGCAATGGCTGTCTAGCAATCTGAATTCGTAAAAAATTAAAGAAGGCACATAATCGAATGTGATTGACGGGTAATCAATGTGAGACTATAGTAGCAAAGGACCGCAATTGAACATGTGTTTGCGACTACGTCGCTTGGCTATGTGCCAACAATCGAGCGTCTTAATTACTTCCTATTCACCGCGTCAGACGGATGTATGTATTGAAAAATTTACCAGTTTATATATACCTAGAAAAAGTTGCAACACTTCAAAAAGTGGTAAGGATTTTATTAGCTATTGTACGCCATCAACATCCAGGAATACCATTTAACAAATCTAGCAGTTACCAGTAATCAAAATACTTCTATGCATTTAGTGGATCTAACTATTACACCCAATTAAATGCGCCCGTATTTAAAAGCAAAATATTCAGCTAAAAACAATTTAATGCAGACGAAGTGCAAAAGGGAAGAGAGAGAAAATTTTCTGACGGTGAAAATGACAGCGAAGAGAAAAGCAAGGAGTATTTATGAAGTTTATCTCTTAAAATTATTTTTAGCCATATATAACAATTCTTTTATTAAATATATAAATTTAAAAGGAATCGAAGCATTCCTCGCAAAATGAACCCGAAGATTATTAATCTCTTCAGAAAACTAGAAAAAAATAATAAAAAAACAAACGTCTCGAGCGGATGCTTCACAGAATCTTTTCAATTTGTTCGCGTGAACCAATGGTTCCTTCTTAAGTAGAGCATCTTTGGTTATTTCGTGACACAGCAATAGAAATCGTTACATCTTACCACTTATCGTGTTGTTGCATATACATGGTTGTAATAAATAAAATTAGTGTAAACATGTTATTTCAAAGCATCAAACCATACATATACTACCTTAGCATCCAAAATATTTTCAGTCAAGAATTAGCTCTCCTTCAGTAGATTTAGATTTTAGCTATTTTTTCTCTACATTTTGCTGGAATTTCATCTCTTTTCGAAACTGTTAATTTTATTACTACAGTAATTAATATACGTGCTACATTACCTCTTTTGATCGAATAACTTTATTTGCTTGATCTGTTGTTATTATTGCTTTATTACTTCTCTTAATACTATCATTACCAGTTTTAACACGAGCAATTACTATATATTAATAGATCGAAATTTAAATACTTCATTCTTTGTTCCAATTTTATATCAAAATTTATTTTGATTTTTTGGTCACTTCAGAAGTTTATATTCTTATTCTTCCTGGATTTGGGATAATTTCCCAAAACATTTCGTCTAATAATGGATCTTCCATTTCTTTATTAAGAATTTTATTTTTCTTTTCTTTCTATTATTTGAGAAAGATTAATCTATTAAAGTCAAATTACATTCCTATTCAATTAATTCAAGTAACATTATTTTTACTGCTGTGCTACAAGTGACATAATTTTTACTAGTGCTACAAGTAACATCACTTTGACTAGTGTTTCAAGTAACTTTATTTTAACTCGTGTCACATAAAAGGAAAACATGAGACATGATAATACAAAAACGATCAACTTTCACGAATCTATTATAGTAGACATTTCAGCGTCTATGTGCTTCAGAAAACCGGCTTATTTGCATTAATAATTTACTGATTTCGTTATTTCTAATGCAAAGGTCACTTTAAATGTTGTCATTTTCCAAAACAGCACCACGACAGTTGTTGTTTGTCGAGTCCTAGATGGTGTTCCACATATAATTAGGGTCTTGCTGAGAATATGATTGCGATTGCGGCGGGATATAAAGCGAAAGCATGGTACATTTTTTGTTCAATGATATTTGTTTCACTATGACTATCGGGGTTCATCATGTAACAAGTATAAGTTTTAAAAATTGATACTAATCTTTTGTAAGATGATTGGTAGTCGCGAATTTCATTAGGATCATGTAACAATATCGTTAACTTTCCAATAGAGTGCGACAAATTTTCCAATATAATGAGATAGCCCTAAAAAATAGGAGATAAATTGAATAGAATTTTAGAAAATTTTAATTTGTTAGTTTCTATTTTTTTAAAACAAGTTCTAATTTTTTATATATAAATATATTTTACTTCTTATCTTTAAAAATATATATAAATATATATGTTTAAAAATATATATAACAAAATGTAAAAATTTTTTTGCGAAGGTTGAACAATATATTTTGATTTGTATATGTTTACCTTTCACAGCTGTTTTTTCTTACAAATCCAAATACAAACAAGTTTTACTTCGCTTATGCTCAATATTAATATGCAAGTTTGTTGAAAGTTCACCGAATTTGACCTAAAAAAAAAAAGCAAAAAGTGAAAATAATCAGCGAAATATACTTACGTGATGCTATAGTATCAGCTTCTGTGCTACATCACCTGAAAACTGAAAGCAAAAACAGAAATTGTTTTATTAATGCAAATTATTTTCTCTATAACTAAACTTTAATCTGTAAAGAAGTTAAGCTACTGTTACCATTAATATTGCATTAATACGCTGCTTATGCTTTGAAACGAGAGAAGAAAAACAACTATAACAACATTAGCAATCACGAATCACAGTGTGTGGTTAAGTGTGTTGGGGGAGGCAAAAGTAAAAATACAAAACAAAAATAAGAACGAAACTTCAATTCAAACTAAGTTCATTTAGTTATGTTACATCTCTTCAAAAAAAAAAGGGACGGAAAGTTTTTTGTTGATACACCTTAATAAAATAAATCCTTATTAGTTATATAATAAGAAGTAGGAACGGAAGGAAGTGAATGTAATATATATATAGAAACATACCAAATCGGTAAAAAATCTGCATCTGTTAGATTGAATTTTCTTGATATATCAGTCATAGAAATTTTAGATTGGGCAATTTTGAAATAGATTTAAGTTCACTTGGAACTTAATTGGGTTTGAGGCACTATATGAGAAGCAAAAAATTTAAAAAAAAAAAAAATTCTTAAATTTCTTATGTGTCGTTCACAGTTAAATGTCGCTTATAACAATTAAAATTTGTCGCAGTTGAGTTTCGTTGGGCACTTTTTGGTAAGGTGGTCAACGGGGAGGGATTATTAAACGTCACTCTAGCTGGCCCATCTGACTTCACACTTCACTTTAAACATTTTTAATAGAAGTTAAGCTTGGAAACGTTTTCTTCTAAAATATTAGGAATTATGTTATATTAAGCTAAAAAATAAGAACTTGTAAGATTAATATTACCGATCACCACTGCATGACCGCCCAAAATCTGGTAGTCAAACGTTCCTCACCGAATGATCGATCTAGATCTAGATGTCCAAAAAAGCCAACTCCAAATCGAAGAAGTCCAAGCATCTAATGGTTTCACGCAGTCTCTTTTCCGAAATTTCGGGCGAACTTCCTGTAATTTTGTTAAAAATTCTCAGTTTCGATTCGCTCATTTTCGTAATTGTTTTTTTTTTTGTTCTTATTTCCATGCTCGTTTTGATATCTTTTGTTTTTGTTTTTTATATATTAGTTTGGGGAAAAGGTAATCTATTATTTTCCAATTCGAAATGTTAAAAAAAGTCCTGAAGTTCTTATAAGATTGGATGGATTACCTTTTCCCCAACCTAATATATTTTTGCCTCGTGTATTTATTATTATTGTGAATATATATATATATATATACATATTGTGAAAACATTGTGTCACACACGTGTGTTCTATATTTTATACACTTATGGTATAATAAACTGTTACAAAAAATATACTGTCTGTAGATCTTATTTATAGTGCGTAAATAACGTGGAACACGGGAGAGAGAAATGTGGAAATAATTTGTATAATCTTTGACATCAAAACCGCAACATAAGAACCAAGCACGCTCAACTTCTATACATTAAAATTTTTTTATACTCTCCATCGAAACATGTAGGTATATTCATTTTGTGTTTTTGTTTGTAACAACCACAAGGAAAAGACCCCACAAAGTATATCCACGACTACAATATAAAACAAGCTGAAAACATCCCTGTTTTTTTTTTTTTTATTTCCGCACTATTCCATGCAAGTAGAAAAAAAATCTGTCAGTCTTATCTATTAATATGTAGTTTTTTTTTTAACTCTTTTTACAATAAGGTTGGTAGGTATGAAAGATTCGTCGCACCCAAATATAATTTTCTTACTTGTTTTTTATGTGATATATACATGTACTCACCATATTTTCGTATCACTTACCTTGCTTTCTTGTTAGCATCACAGCACTCAAAATTCGGGCACATCCAAAAGCCCGAACACATTGAAATTTTGAACGCACCTACAACGACAACACAATGTGAAAAAAAAAAATTTTGAAAAAATTCAAAATAGCAGCCGCTACAAGGAATAATTTTCATATAACAGCATTTCTAAATTAATGCGATATTTAAGGTGTCGTCGTAAAAATAGTCCGATAAAAACCAATTTCGACGGTGCTTTTCGTTGGGTCAAAGTTAATAAATGTTCTAAATTTCATTGAAACATCTCAAAAGTTGAGACTTATAGACTGAACAAAGTAATACTTGAGTAGATAAGACTCAGACAGACAGCCATTCAAACTTAAATTGATTTGGAAGCATTTTCTGGAAAAATGGATCCATTAAAAGTTCCACTGGATATTATACACATTCGCATGAACTTGATATTATACACCGTACACACCGCGGGACGACAAACTTAAAACGAACTTACATGCCTAATGAATAGAGAACAACCAATAAACAGTTATTCGATAAGTAAAGGAGTAGTAATACCTGACATACTACGGACAAGCTCATTTCTCATCATTCAGTTTTCAGTTTTTGTAATGTCAGCTAAGCTAGGTCGGGTTGGTTAAACTCAAAATATCCGATTTTCGATGACGTTACAGTTGTAACTATTATTTTCTAATCCCGAATATGACCAGTTGTTCTTTGCCAGTTTTGCAAAAAATTGCACGGATCTAAACCAAGGAAGGTAGAGTCGCTGGTACTTTTTGAGGTGTGTAATTCTCTCCTTCCAATAAATTCTGTCTATTTTTCTTTAGCAAAATATTTGAAATAAAACTAAATATCGACATATTTATATATAATTGAAAACTAGACGCAATCATTTCAAATATTATCAAAATATTGAACCTAAACTGGTTTTAAATATATATTAAACAACGAATTTCTGATCGTTTTTCTTTTTTCCACTTGAGACTGATATTGTAGACTGCTTTTAAGCTTGCTAGAAACTTGTTGAAAGGTTAGGTTTCTGGCTTTATTTGGGGGGGTATACAGATAAGCCATTCCTACTTGCAAATTGTAATCTGTGAGATACATTCGACATTATAAACACTATAAGCTTTCAATACCTTTACTGTTTGAGAAGGCTAAATTTTAATGGATTTCAGATAACGTAATAAGTTGTTTTACTTTGTCTCTACGACGCATTAAAGTGTTTAACCCAGTCTTTGGAAGTTCATCTGAATCTGAATCTGAATTTTTTTTGACAATTTTCCAATAATATAATGTTCACTACAAATTCAAAAATACATTTCGTGACTTTTAAAGTTTGTACAAAAATAGTTTCAGGAATAGTATTAGTTTGGGGAAAAACAAATCTATCCAATCTTATATGAACTTCAGGACTTTATTTAACATTTCGAATTTGAAAATATTTGTAATTTTCTAAATTTATAAATTCTACTTTGCATTACTAACTACCAATTATTGACTCGTCTTTAATTGAATTTAATTAAATCTTTAATTAAAACTTCCTGCAATGCATTTAATAAATTTTATTTTCCTAACGACCACTACGTTCTTCTTCTTCCTCCTATAATAAAAAGAAAACCAATTTCTGGATCGCGATCTTAATTCAAAAAGAATCGTATGCGATCTAAATAGATAAATTGAATATATTCACATAAAATTGGCGTCATTGCAATTATAATTATTATTAAACGCTTTATGTTAACTATTCCTTCTTATCCATCGATTTACCATTTTCTTCTTGTTCTTCATTTTTGTCGGAAGAAGTTTCGTCTTTAGAGCGAAGAGGGGACATGGTTACACCTGCAGGTAAGGCTTTCTCTAAAGCTTTAACAAAATCTTCTAAATTTCCGGCATATGCAGCAGCGACGGCATCAGGTGTTAGCTCGAATTGAGATACAACCGGGCCCAATTGTGCAGATTGCAAAGCGTTAGAAAAAAGCGATAGAGCCTGTTGAAATTGTGGAGAGGCAATGGTATCTTTAATTTGCTGTCTCTTATTTTCATCGACGTCCTTTATTTCAGGCAGGTGAACAGAAAGCATGTTAACGCGTTCCGGATCGGAAATTATTTCATTAATAGCATCAGAGCCCACTAGGCCAGTGGCTAGGTCAATGTTTAAAGAGCGTCCGGAGCCAGCTTCGGGTGAGAGGTTGGATAAGTAGGAATGGAAGGCGTTGCTGTTTGTAATATTGTTGGAGCTTTTCTTACCCCCAGTTCCAGTGTTATTTGGACCGGTACCGCCTCCTCCATTGCTAGCATTTCCGGCAGTAGTAGAGGTGCTAGTTTTGTTATTTTTAGACTTAGGAGCGGAAGGTGTACGAGAGCTTGCACCTACAGTACTGTCCGTTGTGTGCGTCACTCCAGCACCACTAAGTGGATTGTTGCGACTAGATGCCGTACGAGAGCTATCTGAAGAACGACTGTAAACCATAAAAATGTTGATTAGTTTGTTTTCAATTTGCTTAATATACCACAAACTTCATAGAGCCTAGTAAAGAACTGAGACCACCCATTTGCCCAACGCCACCAAATAATTGCATCAACTGCTGCTGCGACATATTGTTTAGCATATATTGCAAATCTCCACCGTCCTGACCACTACGAGAAGCTGAAGGAGGATTATTAAGAAGCTCGTTAACGCGGCGACAATACTCTTCATCCTTATCAGGTTTAGGTTCCTGCATCCAAAAGAACATGCGACGAGATGATGTCTTAAATTTCAATACATAAACGCGACCAGTTTTGCATTGTTCAACTCGTTTATATTCAAAGTCATCTGGGAAAACAATTAAATCATCCTCAACCTATAGAAGAAAGTCTTTCTTGAAAAGTAGTTTTCGTTAGTTACTAAATTATACTTTTCCCGTTGTACGATCTTTCCAGCAAAAATGCATTAAACCGTCATCGCCTTGTGTCATATATACCAACCCTTTTCGCGTATCAGGATGAACCATTTTGCCAACTAAGTTCATTCGACCAGCACGAAATTCTATTAAATTCGAACCACTGCTTCCAGTACTACTGAGACCACCTTGACGACCAAACATTCTTCAAACTTTTCTAGTTTTTTTTTTTATTACAAATACCAAAAAGCAATAAATTTTTGATAATATTTTCTATGGCCTTTATACTCTTTTGTCGTGACTGAGCGATTTCTAACTCAGAGTTGCGTTTTATAATTTCAAACTTAATGCATGCCTACGTTGTCTAATCAAATGTCTTTGAAAAAAAAAAAAAGAATTCATATGAATTAATAGTAGCAAATATATTAGTTTTCAAACATTTTGTTTCAAATCCATTCAGGATATACAGCTAGAACGCAATTAGACTACGCTTTTCCTTCAGTATAATAATAGTATAATAATAATATTAATAATAATAATAATAATAATAATAATAATAATAATAAATAATGTTATGTATCCATAAGCCTGGTAACCTTTTTAGCAATACGGAAAAGTTTATAAATCTGGTAACATAGGCCGTCGTGTTCGCGAGACGTTTTTCTCGTTCATTGTCTGCAACGTATAATTTTCTTTTGTCGACCGTTCTGTTAAAATAGGAAAACTTGTGAATAAATTATTTCGAGATTTCATTTATACTCGCACCAAAATTTTGGTAATTCGTACCGTCTATCTGGTTTGTTCAATTACAATTTCGAAGCGACCGTCAAGCTATGAATACTAAAGTCTAGAAGAGTTTGGCAAATACTCGTGTTCAGTTTCAACTCTAGCAAACCAACATTAAGTAACTAAAAAATGCAAGGTAAAGACGTTTGCAAAATTTCTTTTTGTACATAATGCGAAGTTATACGAGCGAGTGTTTTATTTTTTGTTTTAAAAATCGAATTGCAAAGCCGCAAATCTTTTTCTTTTGTTTTCAATTTCTTAGTTATATATCCACGGCTTTTTGTTGAATAAAAATTTATGTGCGTCTGATAGAACAACGCCGAGAGGTACTGCCATAAATAATACCAATTGAAAATTGTAGCTTGAAAGTGGATAAAAGTACAAAGAGGTGAAAATTTGATGAAAAAAAACAGGAAGAAGGAGCAAAATAATCAGCGAGCAATTTAGTTTCTTGATCGAAAGACACATTTGAAGCAAAAAAAAGTTATTCTTCGAAACAGACACACACATATTAAGGAAATCAGAAAACAAAAGTGAGTAAAATGGCATATGTTGCAGAAAGTAAAAGTCCTAGTAACCGTGTTATAAATTCGAAATTTGTTTTTTTTTTTTGTTTTTTTAGTTGGAAGTTTAATTTGATTGGCGATTTTATGACAGTAATCGTTTGGGCTTTTGTTGTATTACGCGTGACCTTATTGAGTGATTGTTGTGTGTTGAATAATAATTTTTTTATGTGCGTATTTTGGTCTCCTAGTTTCTAAAACTTATTTAAACAAATTCTAATAGTAAAAGCATGAAGTGAGAATTATTATTATTTGTGTGTAGTATATAATAAGTAAATAAGATTTGTTTAAGACTTGCCATACATTTAATCTTAAATATTTGTTTCGTATATTTTGGTTTGATTTTTTGTCGTCTATAGCGACTTCTTGCTAAGTTTGAAACGTGTATGACGTATATTAAATATGGAGACAACTTACAACAGTGAAACAGCACCTCTTCGCGCATGCGTGTTTGATGAAGAAACGAAACAATTACGTATGCCAAAAGCACATCGGTCCACTGGGGAAACATTAAATCATACTATTTCTACTTTGTCAGTAGATGCGGTTGCTTTTGTGCCAAGCGTATTACAACATCAGCAACATTCACAGATTCAGAATAACTTTTCTCAGAAGTATCAGCAATTGCCGCATCAAGAGCAGCAGCAACCGTATGGCAATAATAGTGGGCATTATAATCATTCACAGTTGCAGCATCAACAGCAGCAACATCATCCAATTGCTTTAAGATCTGTTCAAAGTCGTCTTAGAATCAATAATCATGTAAACAATTTGGGTGATCAAAGTCCTGCTCCCTATTATCAAAATCGACACTCGCAGCAGCAGCAGCAGCAGCAGCAAAATCACCAGCATCAGCATCCCAATCATAACAATCGTCATCAACAACAACAGCAGCAGCATCAACAACATTATAATTTTAATAAATATCATGATAATAATCAAGGTTACCAACCGTATAACCATAACAATCAACACGATAATCACCATCGTCATCATCAGCAGCAACAGCAACAGCAGCACCACCAGCAGCAGCAGCAGCAACAACAAGCAACCAATCATGAATCAGGTGCATCAACGGATGGTGCAAACGATGTGGAAAATATAGCTCTGGACTATTTGCAAGGTGTTATTCATTGTCTCAACCAGAATCCTGGCCAATTTGATGCAACTGCTACACGCTTTCTCACAATATTCGAGGGTATGGAAAACAATACTTTCGTATTATCCAACGCAATGGAGGATATATTTAATGAGTCCATAAAAAACCCAAATTTTCGTTACATGGGTGCTAAGTTATATAATCTTTTGCATATGTTAAATCCTCGGCAAGATTCTCTTTTTCATACCTTGCTCAAGTGCAAGTTGGATTTTCATCAGAATGAAGTAAAGGAATATATAAAAATCAATCAGCAAAATAAAGTACGCGAAACTGCTCTCTTCTTAGCTGAACTATACATGCAGTTGCGTGGTGAGGAATTTCGCATTCATCTAATAGCTGAGAATATTGTATATTCGCTTAAACAGTTGCTATCTAAAGAGAACTTGGAGAATGTGCGTTGCATATGCTTAACTTTGAAATTGGCTGGCTTCGATTTGACTGCTGATTGCCCAGACGACATGAAAGAAATCATTATTGAGTTGAACGCTATTAATAGTCGGTCACCTGGAAAATATCCGTTAGCGGCTAACGTTATTTCCCTTGAGAGAAATAATTGGGGTAGAAAGATATCTGGTTCTGAATCTCCTACTGAAGCTGGTAAACTTATGGAACCACCGCGATCAAGTGATGATCCTGTTTTCTATGGTCCTGATGGTAGTATCATTACCGACGAGGAATGTGAATTTTTAACAACTAGTGCTAATGGTATTCCTGGATCCATTGATAACGACGAAATCGACAATGATTCTGATGTTGATCTTGATCCTGAGATGGACGAGGAAACTGAGCATGCCTACAAAGAATTTATTAGACAAAGTGCCAATTCATAGGTAGTTTGACATGGACGGCCATCTCCCATTCACTATTTGCGTACAAGTGTGTAGGAAAATTGAGCACAGAATTTACAGTTTACTATCCAATATTGTGTTTTGATGTGTGTACATGGTTTTTCACCCGTAGAACCGTGCAGTGTTCGTAGTCTTTTGTTATTTGTCTAATAATCACCTTTCTTACTGCACTTATGACGCTAACAACAATCGAGTTCCTCAAAAGTATTGTATATATACATGTGCTTGTCCAGTTATCTAAATTATATTCTTTTAATTTCATTTTCAGAATAAAAATTTTCTAAATTTCTCTCTTATATGTAATGTACACGAGACCAAACGCTTGTCCGAATTTCCAATGGGCTTAATTTTATAAAGGTCATTAAACAATTTTCTTTATAATAAAGAAGAACAATGGTCATCTAAACTGCTCGAGTATTCGAAGTGTGTTAACGAAGGCTTTTTGTTACTTTGATCAGCACGGAAAACAGATTTGTTTGCGCGCCTCCTTTTAACCAGCACATAAAACAAAATGAATATGGGATTCATTTATCAATCAATCAATCAATCAATCAATCAATAGTACTGCAACTTTAAGTTTAGCTACGTATTTGCCCTATTAACTTGATAACTATGATTATTTGATTCTTCTCACCTTTTCAATTGTGGCCTAAAGATTGGGATAACCGAATTATGTCATTTGTAAGTTTTGTAACATAAAATACTCATCAATGATCCTACAAAATATTATTCAGCTCTACGTTTTACTTTTGATTTTAATAAGCCTACTTACTACTATTCTACTATTAGCAAAAATTCCGAGGAAGAATTGATATTCAGTTTTCTACTGTTTTCAATCCGAAAAGGGATCGCAAGGGAAATAAAGACGTACGGGAATAAAAAAAAAAAAATATATAAATGAAGAAATAAATAAAAGGTAAAGCCAAAAAAAGCAAAAAAAAAAAAAAAGAAAAGAAAATTAAATAAAAATTAAATTATTTTCGAACTTAAAGTTATATTGATTTTAATTATGAATATTTATTAATCTTATTTCGTTGTCAAGACATTTAATTTTAGGGTTTATTACTGTTAACTGTGAAATGAAAAATAAATAAAACAATTTGCTCTCCTTATACAAGTAACAATTAACCGAATATAAGAAAATATTTTTTAAATCTTATATTCATAATAATAATATAAATACATTTCTTATATAGACGTTTATATGTATCAGTTTTTTATGCAGATAATTAATGTGTGAAATCAATCAATCTCTAAAAGTTAGCTAAATTAAGTTTTTTACGCGTAAACAAAGTAGAATCCCTTTTGCCCATACGTCCACATAAGCATTTATTGAAGAGTCAAGTACTTAGCATTGGCTTCAGAATCTGTTTTTTTTCCAGTGTAGACTCAAAAATAGCGACTTTGGAAATTTGGAGTCTCTGGTTTTATGCGCATATAGCGAAGTGTATACGCGAGCATTGCCATCATATGATTATGATCTGGGGAGAGGATAATTCGGACACACAAAATATCATTAGCTGGATGAATTTCGCTATGCACATATGTAGTACAGTATGTGCATAATCTTTATCCCGTTTCAAATCATATATGTCAACAACAAGGCAATCATTACTGTTTCGTCTTCCAAAGTATCTCTATGTATTCCACAAGTCCCGAAGCTATCCAAATTCTAATTATTGTCGTCGGAGTCTTTTTTTTTTTTTTGCCTAACGGCGTAGGTTATTTAATATTCTATTTTTTTTAGTAGCGCTGTATTTAGTGCTTTAAGTACAAGAAAAAAAGAAAAATTAAGGAACTAAGTGAGGAATTAAATATGAAAAGTATTTTATTTTCCTTATAAACAGAAATTCGTTTAAGTTTTAGGAACGTTAAACAATTCCCGCTATCATTCAAGAGCTGTTTCAGACTCAGGAGGACAGGAAAGATGTTAAAACAAATCATATTAAATTGCGTATTTTCTCTAAGAGGTTAATAGAATTCATCACGCTTTCGCACGCTATCCGCAAAGAAGATTCATTTAGCGTTCTTATCAAAACGTCTAGTTTGAGTTAAACTACACCGCAAGTTTTAAAATTTGTGAAAAGGTAAATTAGAGGGACATTTATTTCATTTTTAGTTTACATGCAGACAGCCGTGAAGCATGAACTCAACTTGGAAGAAGAATGAAAAGAAAAAACATCTCGTAACCATAATTCCCTATTGTTGTTATACTCTTGTGATGTAAATGCAAATTAAATTTTAATTTCCTAATTTCGTATAGAAACTCGACTTTAGAACGCTGAAAGTTTTTAAAAATGATGTCGTTGTCACACATATCTTCTCTTGCGAAAGATTTGTCTATTTATTAACAAAGCGTTGCCGGCGTAACGCCGTCTTTAAGATTATACTTGGCCTGTACATCATGCAAAATAATGAAACATTAGATATATAGTCAGAAGTATTTTACTTTTACAATGATTTCCCAATGTTTTCCCATATTTAGTTCTTAAGCGTAAGTTCTACGATATTTAACGAATTTTAAGATTATTTTAAGAAATTAGCATTAAAAGGGCGGGGCAAAGCTCAAATAGCTAAGTTCGAATATGGCTTTTAGCGCGATCGACAATTCTGATCTGGTTAATCTGAATTGAAGAGGCATCCTTAATTTAAGGAAGTCTGCGGCAAGCAACACATTTAGTCTAAATTTAAATGTAAAAAAAAAAAAAAAAAAAAAAAAAATGCATTTAATGTTCATTCCTAGTAAAATGAAAGTCGAATTTTGAAAATAGTTTTTTATGGTTGGCAAGTATTTCAATGAAAATCTACGACTTTTGATCAAAAAAACCGAAGTTCTTGTATTAATAAAAAATATTTAAATCAACTTATCAAAACTCTGGCCTGGATTTTACCAAATAATGTCATTCTAAAGCTGCTGAAAAGATTTCAAATGAAAAAAATGAAAATTATTCACATTATACTGCTCGCGTTTTCAGAAATCGTATTTCGAGAAAAATTCTTTTAAAGTCTTAGAATAAGTTATAAACATTTTTTTTTTATAAAAAAAAAAAAAACAATTTTATTATTCTTTTTCTCTTAGTCTGCAATCCCACGGTCATTTAAAAAGGCAATTCACGTTGCTTCCTCCATATTCTCCCTCCTGTTTTGCTATATCTTTCAAACACAGAATCTCATGTTTTCTACTTACTACACGTAAAGCAAAATGACGAAGAAAACGACAAGAAAATTTTGTAATTCTATAGTTGAATTCATATTGACCTATAAATGCATAGAAATCATCATACAATTTCGGTTTCTTATTCTGCCAAGTGTTCAAAATTTACGTTAAAGATTTGGGATTTGTTCTGATCTGATCTAAAATTGCAATTTAAAATGTAGATTCATTCTAAGGTAAATAAACTTAGATCTCTTTTTGATTTGTTAAATCTATGTTAACACTAGTTAGACTTCTTTTGAATTCGCAGCGACCGATTCGGTCACCAAACTACTATAGGTACGTACCTTGACCGTATTGAATCTGTTCAAAAAATCTTTCTTATTTGGATTAGTTTGTGGGAATCTCAACAAACTTTACCTTTTTATGATAGCTATCTAACTAACTTATAAGTTTCTCGTTTCTATGGAAAATTATGGTAGCGTCATTTATAATAAATTTATTGGAAGACGAACTGAACTCACACTATCGAATTAATTATGAATTGTGTTACATATTTTTAGAGAAATATACTAAAATTATCAAGAATATTATATAATTTGTACGATGGGTTTGTTCATAAAGTATGTTAAGGAGTTTATTAAATAAACATAATCATCCTATACACACACTAAATTAATTTAAAAAATTTTTTATTTATAAATCAGTCATAGATATAGTAAGTCTTGTATCTTCTGTTGTTATGCGCAATAGTAATCAAGAACTGTCTTTGCAAGTGATAATATTTGTTTAATATACACATTTACAATTACACCTAAAGCGGCCATTTTGTTTTCAATTCAATTATTATTCTTTTTAATTTTGCATGAAATGTAAAGAAATAAAGAAAGAAAAGAACATTATTTTGTGTTATGTTAGAAGAGTTATATGGAATGCATAGAATGAAATCTAATCGCCGGAAATAAAATGCAATCAAAAGAACAGATAAGAACGCGATATTATAGTGAAACGGTCGTATTACACACACACACACACACACACACACACACACCTCAGCGCCCTAAGGCAGATATGCGCAGATATCCGCACTGTATCAGAACAAACAGCGTTAGTGCTAGCAGGCACCTTGCCCTTCGACATTCTTGCTTACAAGATGAGCCGAATCTACGAACGGCGTCGCAGCAACGAGCTGTCCCCACGCGTTATAAGAAGCGAAGAACGGACGGTCTCGATGAGAATATGGCAGTCGCAGTGGGAAAGATGGACGTTCGTTCTTATCCCTAGCATAAGACGATGGGTTGAAAGACGTCACGGCGAGATAAACTATTACCTCACACAGTTCCTGACTGGCCATGGCTGTTTCCGAAAGCATCTGTATAGATTCGGGCACGACAGCTCGCCTAACTGCCCGACTTGCATGGAAACGGAAGAAGACGTAGAGCATGTAAGTGCTACCGAACGAGCTTATAAACGGAATGATCGGCAGTTTAGCAGTTTGGAACAACGCAGATGCGTTCGCCAGCAATACCCTCGTCGAGCTGCGACAACTGGAGAGACAGCGAGCGGAGAGAAGAGGCAGTGGAGTCCAATAAGAGACCCACTAAAACCCCGCTAAAAGAAGAGAACTAAATGCAACCAGCCTCCGCGAAGTAATACCTAACGGTGGTCCCGCAAATGAGAGTGGTAGAAGAAGTGTGTGTGGGGGGTAGGTTTAGTACGTATTCGCCATGGATGGCGAATCGTGCATGCTACTGGTACGGGCCGGTAGTATCTATGAAGATTCCTACCTCCGGCTCGCATAGCAAAAAAAAAAAAACACACACACATATATATATATATATCACACATCATATATCATATCTTGTTATCATAAAAGTCAAAAAGGACGTTTATTACTCACATTTAATGAATATAAAAGAAGCGATCACAGCAAGGTGAACTCCTGGAACGTATCGGCGAACTAACACCGTCAACAGAAGTTAGACGTTTGAAACGAAAATAACGCTAACCACCTACTCTTTCTTTTGTAGTGTTTACATAATGAATTCTATTTGTTCTCAGTAGCTTTATAAAAAATGTTTAAGATTTCAACTGAAAATTTAAAAAAATTTGAATAAAAACCTAAAAATATTTTTATACGAACAAATTAAAAAAAAAAAAAATTTTTAAATTTCTGTCCTACTTAGCTGCGCACGATTTTTGAATTTTCATATATAATTAATTCGCATAATTTTATGCACACGGATAGACAAGCTAAAAAAAAGGAGCAAAGTGAGTGTACTTTTATTGAAAAGGTCAGCGAAAATTTAGCGATAGCAGTCTAACTTTGCAATCATAATCATAAATATTAACAAAAGATTATCCAAGTTTGGACAATTGTATGTCTGGAAAGGAACTAAAACGGTTATGCGTGTCGCAAACTGATCGATCCATGGAAGAAGCTATACATCATCCGATTTCTAATATGTCGGTAAATGCAGCTGCTTTTGTGCCAAGTATTTTGCATCAACAACAAATACATAAGCAAAATAATTATTCTCAGATTATGAAACACCAGAGTCCGAATCGTGGTCAATTTGGTAATTGCGATTTACGACAATGGTCTGCACGAAGTTGGCTTAATAATGCGACTGGTCAAAGTGCTGTACTTTATTTGAAAAATCGTTACTCGCAGCAAATAAATCAGCATCCGAATCTTAATCACCACGAACAACAACAACAACAACATTACAATTTTAACAAATATTATCAGGATAATCGCGGCTATAAGCAACATAATAATCAACGCTTTTATAATTGTGATCATCAAACACAACAACAGCAACAACTGCGACATCATCCGGGTATGCATCATACGATTAATGTTGAATCAAATTCATCTGAATATGCAAACGATATGGAGAATATAGCTCTGGACTATTTGCAATCCGTAATTCAATCTCTGAACAAGAATAGTGGCCGTTTTGATACAATCGCTACACGTTTCTTCTCAGTGTTTGAGGGTATGGAGAATAATACGTTTGTTTTGTCTAACGCTATAGAAGAGGTTTTTAATGAATCTATGAAGAATCCAAATTTTCGTTACATGGGCGCTAAGATATATAATCTTTTACATAAATTAAATCCTCGAAAGGATTCACTTTTCTATACCTTGCTAAGATACAAGTTAGATTTTCATCAAAATGAATTAAAAGAAAATATAAATATGAATCAGCAAAGTAAAGTACGTGAAACTGCTTTATTTTTGGCTGAACTGTATATGCAGTTGCGTGAGGAAGAACTTCGTATACAGTTTATAGCTGAAAAAATTATATGTTCATTAAAGCAATTACTGTCGAAAGAGAACGTCGATAATGTACGTTGTATATGCATGACTTTAAAATTGGCTGGCTATGATTTAACTACTGATTGCCCTGAAGGTATAGAGGAGATCATTACGGATTTGAATGCTATTGATGACCGATCACCAGAAAAGTATCCGTTAGTATCTATCGTTGTATCTTTGCAGAAAAATAATTGGGGAAGAAAAGTATGCCGCCCAGAATCCCCCATTGAAATTAACAAAGATATAGATTCGATTCGATGTAGTGATGATCCTGTATTCTATGGTCCTGATGGTAGTATTATTACAGATGAGGAATGTGATTTCTTAACGATCAGTGCTAACAATATTTCTGACTCAACCGATAATGTTGATATCGATAATGATTCCGAGGTTGACCTCGATCCGGAAATGGATGAAGAAACTGAGAGCGCATACAAAGAATTTATTAAACAAAATGCCAAAAGCTCGTAGTAATAGAAGGGATTGATTACATTTTCTCATCATATTTGTATTCGTTCCGAAATTTATGCTACGAATTTATAACTCGCTGCCTAACAATTGTAATTTCTATTGTATGCTTGTATGCTTTCCTAAGTATTGGATAATTTCATCATTTTGTATAATCGTGCAGACTTCCTAATGTTTTGTGACTTGTTAACCAATTATCATCTTCCTTAATTTTATTATTTATGTATACATACGTTTTTCATTTATTCAAAATTTTCTTTTTTAATTTGTTCTGCAGTATTTCAAAACAAAATTAATCTGTACACTTTTGATCCGATTCTTCAATATATATGTCTAAAATCGAAAATAGGTTTCATATTTGAAAATCGAAGGACATTCATTCATTACTTAAGAGTTATTTAGAAAAATAAAGCTTGGTATATTTATTCTCATTCGTAGGTTCGAAAATCTTCCGAATTATTGCTTGTTTCGCTTAAAAAGTGATGAAAGAAAATTTTTTTCACAAATTATCATCTCTATCTTTAAAGCATGTAATTCAGAAGTTTTTTTTTTGTTGCTTTCAAATATTTCTTAAAAAAAAAAAAACACGCGCATCGATTTCAAAATCAGTGTCAAGCCGATGCAAGCGTTGATCCATAATTGTCATATATATAACAGACATATATCAATCACACCCTTCTTATAGTTTTTATAAGGACCTAGAGGACACCTATACGAGATGTAAAGCGATGCCAAGCGAATAAAATATTATATTAAAAATCCAGGCCAAGCCTTATGCAATATTCTTCTTACTATTTGCTTCTCTTCGCATCCTTTACAATACACGTTTTTAATCCTAAGATTAACCCACCCCATTATGTATAGCACAGCAAATGACTTGCTTGTTCCTGTAACTGTTGAAAACATTTTTTCGATTTTATTATTCTATTAAGAAAAAAAAAAACAAAATTAATTTTAAATATTTATATTATTGTGGGCTGTGTACATACAACCTTCCTTAAAAATTGTATTTTTATAATTTTTATTTCGGTTTGTAATCAATACCGAGGATTGGAAAATTGTTGAACAAATGTAAACTATAGATTTTATTTTTAAAAAGAAACAGAAACAATATTCTGCTAACAATACTAAGAGTTAAAACGATCTTTCCCGCATAGCATAGCGTAGCTTCATTAAGACGAACTTTAAGTAAATATATGAGGTTTACAGCGATTTAAATGATTCTGCCACAACAAATTCAAAGTTGACAATGAAGTTTTTGAAAGCGATTATGCGGTTTCGACTATAGAACTAAGAATTTTTCTCTATCATTTCATAACATGTAAAGTGGTGTTCTCTAGCATTTCAGTAAAAATGATACATTCTAGGAAAAAGTCGTTAAAGAAAAAGCTTCTTTATGGTTCTAGGATTAGAGACTCATTTACAAAAGTAATAAAAATGTATTTTAATAAAAAAATCGTTTGTACAAAAAACTCGAGCACTTCAAATATCTTTTTGGCCATGCAGTATAACTTAACAATTTTTAAGATAAGAATTTGAAGTATTCGAAATATAAAAGAAGATACATTACATATATATGACAAATATTTCAAAGTTACTTTTATGTTACAAATATTAAACGTAAGTATAAATGAACGTAAATAACACAAACAAAAAAAAGAGTATTATTATACGAAATTTGCGTAAAAAGTACCAACAGATTTCATTCATTTTTATTCAAGCAAAACGTCTTAAGAGAGTACACGTACCGACCGCTTATCCAAAGATATGTAAAAGCTATCATCAATATTAATATTATTACGAAAATTGCCTCTTTGGGTTTTTACTTTTTAAGGCTCAGTTCGTATCTCTGAATCGCGACAAGCTTAGATTTTGGTTATGTACAATTTTCTTTATTTACGAAGTAATATTTACAAACTCAATTATTTTACAATTTATTACAAAATAATTCTTTCTTCAACAATTGGTTACTCTTCTAATATTTTTAATCGACTCTCCGATATTATTCTTCGACTCTCTGGTGTTATTTCTCGACTGTCTTGTTCTAAGCAAAAATGCTCTGCTTATAAACCTTACGAATATCACAAACTCTGCATACCTTCTGCTTTTAACCTGAATTCGTAGTTTCATTAATCCCTTTCATGTCAGGTTTCGCGGAAATTCTTTGCTAATCTTTGCGTTTATTACCATCCGCCAATATGTCTTTTTCTGACCGTCGTAAGTATTGCATTCAAAGGAATTTCCACCCCTTAGACTTATCAAATTTGTTATAGTTGCCGTTTACCTGTTTGTGGTTTTCGTAACAATATTATATTGATTACAATAGTCGCTTGAATTACTGACACATGATCATTACTTGCATTGTAGAGAGAAACAATTCGATATTCAACTTGACATAGAATTATTACGTTCACGCTGCTATTATATCGCCAACATTGATAGGTCACCTATTCATTCATTTATTGCTGTTGTTTAATAAACACCGAAATAATAACAATGATTTTCTCTTCTCATTTGCATTTGAGATTTTCCTTTAACATAAAAATTTCAAATTTATTTTGGAGAATTATTTTGAAAGAACCGATGGGCTTTTACTTTAATTAAAACTTTCTCTTGAATGTTTCTTTCCCATTAAAGTATATCGTTAAAATTATTTTCTCAAAGGCAACTCAAACTAAAATTAATTAGACTAAGCCAACTGCACGTGTCGTTACTTCTTTTTATGACCGCGTGCCAGTCCCTCAGTACGTTGCAATTTGTCTAATTTCCCTTGAGATAGCATTTTCTGTAATTTTTTTTTTTTTTGTTAACAGCTACGAGAATGCACGATAATTTAAGTTTGTTATACTGCTTGATACATCCAAAAATGTGTAAACGATTTGACTAAGATTATTTAACCGCTTGATCTGAGATTGTATCATATTTGTTGACTGAGATATTTCTAATGATTTTTTTTTATATATGCACATGAAATAATTGACGGTTTTGGAAATGGTGTAGATAATTTAGTATATGGCAATCTTGCGGTGAGAGCTTTTAAAAATTTTCGTTTTGGTGCTCAGCAGAGCTAGTTTTCTTAAATGCTAACTTGCAGTATAATGCTTATGCTAAACGAAAACGTATTTCAAAAATTGAAATTGCAGAGGCAACAATAAATTAATAAGTTTCTAAAAATAAAAGTGAGAAAATATTAGTTTGGGGAAAAAGAAATCCATTATTTTTTCGGTAGATGGCTACACTGGTAGATTTCTCGTAAAGTATCAATCAAACCATTTCAGATTTATGCTCGTTGGAAAGCTGACATTTCGCAGTAAAAAAAATTCTTTTGCTGTTTTTTGTTTGGTGCATTCAGTTGTGAGTTACAGCGTGTTAAAAATGGAAGTGAACAAAGAGAAAATTCGGTACATTTTACAGTTTTTCTTTGACAAAGGCGAAAATGCAAGCCAGGCGGCTACAATTGTGAATGGTGTTTATGGTTCCGATACTGTAACAGCCAATTATGTGCAATTTTGGTTTTGTAGATTCCGTTCAGGAATTTTTGATGTTAAAGATGCATCTCGCACAGGTAGGTAGGCCGGTCGTCGAAAATCTCGATAAAATCGGAGAAATGATCGAA
>KK351103.1:564155-598026 GCA_000671755.1 Glossina brevipalpis
AAAGTCCTGAAGTTCATATAAAAATAATGGATTTCTTTTTCCCCAAACTAATTTCAAAAATTGAAAGTGCAGGGGCAACAATAAATTAATAAGTTTCTAAAAATAAAAGTGGGAAAATATATATAAAAGTTTAACGATAGTAAAAGTGTAATAAAATTTAAAGTTCAATGGGATGTGATTGAAATTGAAACGCAACGAAATTGAATCGGTGATCGAAAAAAATTCAAAGTAAAAATATCTAAAAGGTAAAGTGAGTATAACATATACAAATGCAAAATGCAGCACACGTATTTGTTTACGTCCAACTGATTTCCAAAAACTAAACTGAGCATAACATATAGGGAAATAATGTCAACTTCGTTAGTAACGTTAAAGAAGATTTGGTCGCAGAACGCAATGGAGTTTAAAGCAAAGCAAAGAGAAGCTTTAAAAATCTAGAATTTTAAGTAAAAGGATTTATACACTTAATATTTATAATTTGCTTTGATCGAAAGTAAAAAAGAAGAAGAATCCTTGAAAGAATTGATTTCGCGCTTAATTGCTTTCCCTCTATCCGCTTTATTCAATATTTTGAAATCTTCAAGTTTTAACTTGTTTAGTTATAACTATATTTTTAATATTATTTTTTTTTATAATTTTACCTGAATTAATAAGATGAAATGAAGAAAAAAAGATGGTAAGTAAAAATATCGAATTGCTACAACCGCAAGAGATCTATACAACATCTTATTACAAGAAGTCAATACCACATACACAGGAAGATTACACATTATAAAGGCATTGGAATCACTATGAAATAATTGATTCAACAATCTCTGGAATTATTGTGAATCTATTGCAAAATCGAAAAAATCCTAAATGGTAGATATATGATCCTTTAAAAAATCAATTTGATGAGGCTCGTTATCTAGTAGACGTGAAGGAACCTTACTACTTGCAAGTAGAGGATATTGAAAAGTTAATAAAACCGCAAACAAAATAGCCCAATAAAGAACTAAAGACATTCTGAAAGTAAAGGATCATATTAAACATTAAATAAATTTGAAAGTCAAAAACGTTAAGAAATATGAGAAAGCTTGAAACCCAAAACGTGCTTTCCTTTTATTTTTAATAAAAATCTTTACTCATATAACTTTACTTTTACAAATCCTTGTCTATATTTATATCAGACATAGAAATTAGTTCGAAAAATTTCTGCGCTACATCCGATCTTGCGCAAATTGCGTAAACAACAAGATGAGAGAAAGATATGAATAAGACTGACTAAAATACTGAACAATTACGTGTGGGGATTGATGGTAAGGAAAAAGCAGGCCTTGACAAAGTGAGTCTAAATCAGGAATACTGGTTAGTAATTACAAGAAGTTGAAACCTGTGTCGAAGGTGTGCTTTTTGTTTTTTTTGGAATAAGCCTTTAATTTCAGACTTATATCTCCAGTATCTTGGTTTTTTTTTTTTTTTTTTTTTGACTAATTTGACTTTCTTCCTGAACGTTCGAGAAGAAAGAGGAAGGTCTACTTAATGTCTAGCCGGTAAGCAACAATAAATAGGAATGCCGACAAAGTTCACAAATCACCTGATAGGCAATTTAAAGATAAGCGGACATTCGCTCATGTACTGCACAGTAAAATCCTAGTCAATATTTTTAAAGAATCATCTCCAATTAAAGTTCAGCCGTGGTCCAGAAATTACATATTTTTTAACATTCACATCAATAAACTTGTTAGATCGCCTTTATATATATATATATATAGAAGAATATATATACATATATATAGAAGAATATATATATATTTAGAAGAATATATATATATTTAGAAGAATATATATATACACATTTCTACGCATGTCCATTGTCTTTCTGTACTGCTACTAATTGCAGTTACGGTTAGGCATTAGTTCGATTTTGATAACCAAAGTTCAGCCGAACGAGCTAATTTGTAGCCCTTTGCAATATATTTGATGATTTCATTCCGGTTGATATTAGCAAATTTCTTCAAAGTTTGTGAATCGTTATTCTCGTTTCTAGAATCCACAAACGTATCTGAATCTCATATTTTCCATTTGTCGAGTTTTTTTTATTTTATAAAGAGGTTTCAGAGGTTTGTTTTTGTAAATCACCTTGAAAATTTTCCGATCAAATGCAAATGCGGTAGTAGAAGAGCATTTGTGGACAATACTTCAAAAACAATGTTAACAAATAGATGAGCAAAAAATAACTCTGAAATGTATGGCGAGTTCTAAACATTGATATAAATATTCCACAACAGCTTCATGTTGCGCAACCAATAATCCCAAAATAAATAACTTAAAGAAATGAATCTGTACCAAGACAATAATTATCGCCGCTTTTAATTAAACGAAACTAGTAATTAAATATTTTTTCAATACTAGTAGTTAAGAATATTACTAAAATCAGAGCAACAAGAGTAGTAAAAAGCGACAGCAATTCATTTTTTTTTTTTGTTTTTTATACCCACCACCGAAGGTGGTACTGACTGCCCAAAAGCAAACTGCGGAGACCCCACAAAGTATATATATTCTTGGTTCAGCATCAAATTTAGATTTGATTAAAGCATGTCCGTCTGTCCGTCTGTGTAATGTCTGTCTGTTTTCCTGGCTGCAAAAAATGAAAACAATGGCTTCATATTTGGCAAAAACATTGAAAGCTTTTGCTTGCACAGATCAGTATCGAAAATGGGTAAAATCGGTCCAAAGACACAACCATAGTCTAACGTAGACTGAAGACGCCTCGGCTACAAAACTGAAAAAAACTTTGGAAATTCCCGCACATACGTTGCTGTTGAAGACGGGCCCATGCCCACCCATTAAAATTTAGTTTCTCCCCTTTTTTTAAGGTATAAAAGATTCGAAACAACTGAATATAACTTTTTTACTTTTTTTCTTTTTTTTTTTTGTTACTTTTCTGGGAAAAATTATAGAAATAAAGCAGACGTTTTCCATGTGTATTAAATGTTCTTTGAAAAATGATAATTAATATCAAAACTTTCATAAGGTGTTAGTAAAATAATTGGTCTTTCAAAAATATCGTATACTTAAAGTAAAATAGATGCACAAACCTGACCTAAGATTATTATTAACTTAATAAACTACAAATATGATATTTTAAATTTTTTGTCTTTATTACATCTTTTTTTTTTTCATTTCAAAATTCAAAATTCAAATTCAAAATTCAAATGACTTCCAGTCTTCACTTTAAGATCGAAATAAGAAAAACTTAGGGAGAATCGTAATCAGAGCAGTAGTAGGCCTTTGGAGTTCAAAAAAAGTTTCCAAATAATTTTGTTTTTTTAAATAAAATCTTGATCAATAATTTTACATACAAAACATTTTAATTATTTATTTATTGGCACTTGCCACTCCTTCTTACAAAATAAAGAATCAATCCATTAAAATATGAAACAATTAAAAACAAACTTTAATTAATGAATAATTTCACAATAACGTAACAATTTTTGTCACAAGTAATACATATAATTTTTTTTTAATTGACAAATAAATCATTTCTTTAAAAACACGACGATGTCTATTAGAAAGAATTTTTTTTGTACTTTTTTTTTTCACAATTATAAACATTGAACATTAAAAATATGCAAAACATAAACATTTAAGGCGTTCGCGTAATTTCTTTAATGATATCCATTATTTTACGTATATCTTGACGTCTGGTTATACCAATTGCGATCAAGTCCAATTCTTTTAAAGTTAAAAATTTATTAAGATCAATAAAACGAAAATGATAGCAATACTTTGATAGTCCAAAATTTTGTAATATTTTCTGCACGGCCATGCGCGTATCTGTTGTGGTTTTTTTTCCTGAGTTTGCACGTTTCGAAATATTGGTAGTATTTGATCTTTTACTTGAATTATAATTTTTCAATTCACCGCTACTTTTGTTAACTTGATCAAATTTCAAAAAATTCAAAGAAAAAGATTTATCATAGACGAGATTATTATTATTAATTTCAATTGTGCTGGGAGTCGATCGTGCCAAAGGTGTTGGGAAAGGTGACGTATCCGTGGTATTAGTAGAATCGTACCTTGGAGATGAAGAAGTTGACGAAGGCTCTGTCTGAGACATAACGGTTGAATTATTTCAATCGAAAATAATGTATTTTTAAAAAAAAAAAAAAAAACTTTCAATAACAAACTTTGCAACGAAACTGATTTTATCGACTAAACGTTTTTAACTCAATAAGAAAATATGCGAAGAACCGTTATAAATAGAATGAGAAAGATGTCTCAAATTTTGTTGAAAGAGCTAAACTAACAGTAAATGTTTTTCATAATCCATAAGAGCGAAGTTATCAAATTTTTTGCGTGTACGCACTGTGAAGTGAAGACGCGGCTCGTATCGTTCATTCCTTTGTAATGAAAGAGTGAATACGCCATAGTACTAGCTAACAATAATATAAATTAAGAATTGCTTTAAGTGCAAACGAGTTTAACAAAAAAATTTCTCTTCGGCTACATTTGCCTAGAAAAATGACGGCTACAATTTTTGTTTCAATTATATTCGGAGTAAGAGAGTAGTTTATGTATATAAAGATTAGAAATTCTCGTAAATTCTATGAATGATAATTGAAATCTCTGGCTTAACTTTCATACGCCTCGGCGATAACTAGACGAATTTTAAATATTTTCTTCTTCTTTTTCTTAGTTATCTCATAGTGCTGTTAGTAGCAGTCGCAGTGTGTCGTGTAGCTTTTGTTAATTAACGCTGGTAAATGTCTTTCCATTGCGTTGTATGATCTAAAAGCCAAGAATTAAATAAAATTCCCAAATTTCATTATCGTTTGTTACATTCATACTTAATTTTAGTTTCAGAATTTTTATATTGCAACAAATACTATATAAAAATACCGGAAATTTTTATTTTTTTTTTGGTTTATAAAAAATAGGGATGGAGGAAGCTTTTAATTTCAAACTTATATCTACAGTATCTTGATTATTTTTTGACTAATTGATTATGTGACTTTCTTCTTGAACGTTCGAGAAGAAAGTCTCATTTTCAATATAAAAAAATAAAAAAAACACAAATCGATTCGAAAAAAATTTGCAAAACTACAAGTCCGTAATCCTTGAAAGTTAGTTTATAATAGAAAGTTTTTATGACGAATGATTTGATGGTTTTTTGTTTGATGATTGATGAATTTTTGTTTCATTGTCTATTTTGATTTGTTAAGTATATGTTTGTCTACATTATTTGCTGAATAACTTAAGAAGAAGAAGAAGAAGAACATTTAATAACAGATCAAAGGAATATCAGACATATCTGAAAGTTCGATTCAAAAATGTTTCAAATTGATTTGCCTAAATGCGGCTACTCTTGACTTTTTATACGCACATCGTTCTACGCTCGTCGTCGAGTGGTGTTTAAATTAATCGTTTGTAGCGTTTGATGTGTATTATGAAAAAATTAATACAAGTAAGCAAAAATATTTTCTATTTATAATTCTATTTATAATTATTGATTACGAATTAATTATGTGGCACCTATTTTACAAATGTTGCACTAGATGTACAAACAAGTACAACAACAAAGATATTTCTTACTTATATTGCGATCATAAGTTGCTTCGGCATGGTTTGTTTTGATTTTTTTTTTAATAGTGTTGTTGGTGAATGACTTCGTTTTTGTTGTTGTTACCGTGGCAATTCCATAAAAAAAAAAAAAAGAAAAAAATGGGCCAAATTGATATTGTGTGTGTAATAAATGTGTTCTTTCGTTGACTCTTTAATTTATAATATGTGTGTACATATTTATTATTATTCTACACGTATGTTTTGAAGTACGAATAAAACAACAATTTTTGGGCCTTTATACTAACTCTCAATCCGTTAGATATAAAATAGTCGCGAAGTAAGTTTGCGTGTGCTTCTTCTGAAGCAACCTGCATTAACATGAACCAACCAACCAACCTGTAAATGGTAATTTGACAACACAATGGAAATATAAATTTTTATATGTATATGTATAGTCTTTCAACAAGGCCGGTCATATGTACTACATACATATACAAACTCACACTCAGTTAGCATATATATATATAAATGTGCTGTCATGTAAATGGATGTTTATACGTTTGCTTTTGTATAATAAGAACAAAACTAAATAAGAAATCAAGCATATTTTCAGGCATACCTGGTAATTGTTCGCGACAAATAGCAAACAGTTGTTTATCAGACACAAAAGTCGATGGGTTATACTACCTAAAAAAAGTCTACATAGAAAGAGACAACAAGAAAGAAAAAAGAAATTATGAATCAAAAAAAAAAAAAAAAAAAAAAAAAAAAAAAAAAATAATACTATAAAAGTGGAAGTTTTTTAAAATATAATATATAAAAACAAATACAGTTGAGTGTATGTGTATATTTTTTTTAATGTAAAAGGAAATAAAAAGAAAATTCACAACTCACAAAAAAAATTTCAAAAAGTTTTGTTTACTTTTTAAAAAGTCACACTTATGACGATTTTTTCAAAACAAAACTTTCGCATCAATCCATTTTCAGTTCTAAAATTCAATTAGAGCTACTTTTGATGTCCTTATATTACACTCGAATAAAAGCACATGCGCGCGTGTGTTTGTGATTGATTGCCTGTGTGTACATATATATCTGCATATACGCATTCGTATTTCATCTCTTCGTTACAAATTGTTTGCGCCATTTTTTTTTTTTTTTTTTTTTAGGTTAATCAGCTCATTACTTATGACTTTTTTTTAAGCTTGAAAAAATCGAAATGTTTGAATGATCATTCGAGCTCGTTGTATATCTAACTACATTAGTATATTCAAAAAAGAGTGGAAACCTATGTCCTTATAGCTTTTTTGCCTTTTGATTACTTGAGTCTTCGTCTTCTAAATTCTCTTTATTAGAGTTATTAGAAAAAATATGTAAATAGAAGGCTAACGTTCGTAAATATAGTTTTCATTTATTTATTTATAACCGTCAAACGGCAGACCAGTTCACATAGTTACAGTAGTTATCGAAAATGCGCAAGTAAAAATACTATAATAATATGAAAGGATAAATATATGATTGATCTGAAAAACTATTTAACTTACTATTATTTTTTTTCAGTATTTTTAGGTGATTTAGTGTGTAAATTTACCTTTGTTATTAGCAAAAAAAAAATTGAAAGAAAACCAAACACTTTTAAATATTTTACACAATATTCTACAAACTGCAGCAAATGTTGACTCATTGTTGACATTGTTGACATCAAATTATTTTGAGACCAGCACTGATTACTTGCAGCGTATATAATATGCAAATTTGTCGTCGAATTTTTCCACGGTGCTAATCCGCCTATTCGACTAATCGATATGAATTCAGCATATATTGAACCTTTAATATAATGAAGATTATTAATAGCGATATATCTCGTATACGTATTCTTGGGAAAATAAGATTTTTTTATTAAGTCGTTGTAAACGATATTAAATTTTAAACATTTTTTTGTTGGGATCGCTATGAAGAAAGATAATTTTTTTGTAGACTTGTTCTAAATATGAATTATAAATGAATATAGATCACCAAAATAAAGAAAATAATAATTGAATATCTTCGATATCATTGTGTGCAGGATCTAGTTTTGAAATCAATGTTTTCAGGAAAAGGGATCATTGGTTGAATGTGCAATGTGGGGTTACATCAAAAGTAGAAGTAGAATTGTCTGGCTAGGTCAGTTAGGAGAGACTCCGTCGTCCGTGTGAATGCATTGATCACTTAGTAGGTTTGTGACTTTTCAAAAATCATCTGCACTACTTATGTCATCGGTTTAGAAGTAAAATACTTTGAAGTGGGCCCACTATGCCCATTTGCCGGCGAACGATAGGGCTGACGAAAGTTGAGTTCCGTATAAGAATGCTTCTGCAGTTATATCATTTTTTTTTTAAATGAATCATTTTTGAAATTGTTTACGACTCTTTTTCTCACTCTCTCATCACATGTAGTACACGATTTTATTGCGATTACAGATTTTTGTGGATCACGCGGGGCACGATTTATTTAGTGAGGACCCATGTTCCGGATATGCCTATAAGTTTTCATATGATGTTATTAGTAAGTAGAGGTATAGTACTGACTTTACTTTAGACGACTTTAAGTTTCATATAATTTGGGTACTGTTTACAATTCAATGGGCTTTTGTATAGATACGGTTCTAATACCTATTGCGTTGCCCGTAAGTTGGAAATACTCACTTTTCCGGGTTTTCGAATAATGCTCTTTCGTTAACTAATGGAATCTCTTTCTTGAACAATTTATGAAATGAGTGTTCCTAAATCTATCCATTCATTTGAAATTTTAGAGATGCAGGTTGTAAGAACCAAGTGTTAGCAGAGAATCAAAAATGTCTTTCTTCTTTTCTTATTAAATTGAACACACTGTAAACTGAATCTTGATCGATTTTCTTGTGTCCTGCACTTTATGATGAAGGACTAAGCTTAAGGAAACGTTAATATTGAAATCTTTTATCGGAATTAAAACAAATACCTCCAGTGGATGGTTGTGTGAGAGGAACAGCTGTGGAAATAGCCGAATATAATGTTATAAAACGAAGATATTAGGACTCCAATGTTGCCAGTTGAGAAATCAAACTTAATATTTGATAACCGAGTTTTAAGATCTAACATTAATACAGTTGGAGACTATATTATTAGGTTCAAATCAACTTGAATTATCGCTCCGACATCAAATAGATCATTAAAATCATCTAACGCTAGAAGAATCAGCACTACCACATCCCAATTTCGGCGAATATAGGAACACGTTATGAACAAATTTTTATCAATTTTCATTCGAATGGCAATAAATTCTATATATACATATCTATATATATCTAACTGACGGAATTTTTGATGAGACTTAACTCTTAATGCTTTCACATAAGATTTCGGGTGTAAGTGTACGAAAATTGCTTTCCGAGGGGGTATTGCCGTTAAGGTCACATTATTCTTTATATTACTATTAAGTATCAATTATGGAGCATTCTAAATTGGCGAAAAAATGTATGGACCGTTTCTAGTTGTTTGTACACCTTGGTGCCCGCAAGGTGCATAGGATGAGCGAGGGTATGAGGAGTATTATTTATTCTTATTTTTAGGAGACTTGTTCTGATTTTGACCAATGGAAAGAGACCTTCGTTCGATCCCTATTCCTCGCATTAAAGCTACTATCCATGCTAGCATTGACTACAGGCTTCTTAACTAGAGAGTTGTCAGAAACTTTACATTTTTTGCATTAGCGTTACTACCCAACGCACTATTAACTCCAGGATTATTAATGATGGAGCACTCGATGGAGTCATCACAGGGTTTGGTGACGTGAGGTCCACATGTGCGTTAAAGGAAATAGTACGACCGGCTGCAAAATGAGATTTACGTGATGTTGGATGGTAAGACCCACAAGCCAAACTACATGTGTTACCATTAATTTTCAAAAGCGAAACATTACTTTCACAATAACAATGCTACTCGGACATTGGGTTATATTTCTTAAATTCATCAGACAAGGGAAGGAGCTTTTTGCCTATCTCAGACGAAGCCATTTTCCATTTTTTTGATATTAAGATCTTCTTCTTCTTTTATATGCCATCCTTAACTAGCTTTACAAGTTCGTTGCGTACATATTTTCTCAGTTTTTTCTTTTCACCTCAACATTAGTATGCAGTGCAAGCGTGAACATTTCTGCCATATTTTCCTTTATTATTTTCGTAAAGAAAAGAACGCAGTGCAAGGCGCCAAAAAGTTACGTGATGTGTATGGTGATGAAGCCCTTAAAGAAAGACAATGCCTTGAAAAATTCCGTTCTGGAGATTTTTCTCTTAAAGATGACCCAAGTTCAGGTCGACCAGTTGAGCTTAATGAGAATTAAATCAAAACGATCATCGAATCGGATCGTCATGTAACTACACGGGAGATTGTAGAGAAGTTAAATGTTTCACATACAGCCATTGAGAAGCATTTAAAACGTGTCGGTCTCGTTAAGAAGCTGGATGTTTGGCTTCCGCACGATTTGAAAGAAATTCATCTGGGAAAGCGCATTAGCGCTTGCGAATTATTTCTTAAATGTAATGAATTCGATCCGTTTTTAAAGCGATGCATCACTGGAGACGAAACGTGAATTATGTACAACAATGTCAATCGAAAACGATCGTGATGCATATTTAATAAGCCATCGCAAACGACTTCAAAGGTACATATTCCACAAAAGCAAATTTTGCTGTCAATTTGGTGGAATTGGAAAGTTCCGGTGTATTTTGAGTTGCTTCCAAGGAACCAAAATTCGGGGGTCTAGGGCCTACTGTCGGCAATTGGACAAATTTAGTTCAGTGGTCAATCGTAAAGATGTCATTTTCTACCAGTACAATACTGGGCCGCACTCTTCTTTGGCCACTCGAGTCCAAAATTGATGGATCTTGGTTGGGAATTGATAGTACACTCACCATATAGTCCTGATATTGCTCCATCGGATTACTGCCACTTATTTCGATACCTGGCCAACTCCCTTTGTGGTAAAACTTTCGATGACGAGGACGCTGTAAAATCTCACTGAACTCAGTTTTTTTCCGAAAAGGATCAGTCTTTCTACGAGCATGAAATCTTCAAGTTGTCAGAGAGATGGCAAAAGGTTATCGAACAAAATGAAGAATACGTTATAGATTAAACTTCATTCCAAGCAAAAAAAAAACAAACCTTTTATTTCATTGAAGAAATCGGCAATTACTTAGTTGCCAACCCAATAATTTTAAAATAAACCAAATCAACGTACTCGATAGTTGTTAATGCTAAAACCAATGGATATTTATTATAAATCTATTGAAGATGCTATCGCGTTCATTACTTCAAAAGCAACAGAGGCGAGTCTCATATGCGATACTTATAAAGATAGAAAGTCATTGAATATATTCTGAACTTTAATGATTCGATATGTTTTATATTATTAGCAAATGGAAAGGGAACGTTTGCCAAAGAATCTAATTTCATAATATTCTCTGATTATACAGCGGCAACACAACAATATGATTGATTGCGACCATTCTCTTCCCATTTATATTGAAGTACATACGATTATACATTCACACATTCACACATCTGAAGTGCATAAAACAAAAACAAAAACAAAAAAAAGAAAATTAAAACAAAAATTCAAAAAATTAAAATAAACAAAATTTAGTGACCCACTTCAGGAACTGTCTTCTGTGCACTTCTTATGACCCAAATCCATAAAGAATGCATTTGCGACAAACGCATTTATTACCATCATTTACATCATTTGTTTATATTATTATTATTATTATTTGTTTATTATTAGTGCTGACATAAGTTTAATCCATACTCTCTCGTAAACACTTATATTAATTTTGGTAGAATTTTAAGAAGAAAAAAAATAATACATAAGAAGAAGAAGAAGATTTTGTATAAATCATTATTTGTGAAATAATCATTTCATTCGCAACTTAGAACTCACGCATTCTTTTCTATTTAAACTTCACTAGAGAGTTTGTCGAATATTACTTTGGCGAAGTCAAATAGTTCTGGCGTTCTGAAACTTAATAAGCCATTTGGATTTAATTAGTAAAACAATTAAACATATTAGTTTGGGGGAAAAAGAAATCCATCTAATCTTATATGAACTTCAGGAATTTATTTAACATTTCGAATTGGAAAATAATGGATTTCTTTTTCCCCAAACTAATATTACATGGCGATCATGCTAGTTGGACAAACTTATATAACAAATAATTCAGTAGAATGCGAAGCAGCAAATTTCTTGGATGAGGTTCACTTCTATTCATTTTAGAAATATTCCAAAGTAAACCAATAAGCATACGTACGTACATCTTTATCATATTGTGAATACCTAGCCATGTAATTCAAGGGATTGCATTCGGAATAATGTAAGAAGAGGATAACCAATATAAGTTAGAAGTATTTTTCGTTCTTTCTTTCTTTTGCATTCCATTGCCTGTTCAATCTAAATTCTCTTTCCTGATCTAATATTTAAATTGATCTAGCAGGTCTGGCTTCTCCGATTGATTCTTAAAATCACAACAAGGTTTTCAAAACAATTTGATTGAATAGATACAATTATGTACTTGAAATTGGATCGAGGGAGTTGATTTCTAAGTTAGTCTCTATCATGTTCTAAGTTTATAATTTTCGTTTCATAATTTTAATGAAATGTTCCCCCTCTCTCTCTCTCATATCTATCTATATATTCTATTTTATCGAGAATCGTATATATTCTCTTCGAATAATGTCTAGATAGTATATATTTTCGAATCAGAAAACAAAAAAGTAAGTAGTAGTAAAAGTAGCATTTAAAAAAAGATCCGCATCAGATCTGAGCCGAATATAACCTATTTTTTTTTCTTTCTTCTTTTTTTCATTAGTTACAGAGATAAAAGAGGAAAATAAAATATATTTCTTTCTTTTAGAAAAAAAAACGCAATTAAATGTGCTGAAAATGTTTGTGCTTGAATGCCAGCCAGCCAGCCAGCCAGCCAACGAGCCAGCCAGTCTGGCTAACCGATCAGCCAACTATCTCTTTGCCAGAGTCTATTATAAGTCTTACAGTGTGAGAGGCGGATCATTAAACCCTATAAAACGTATACTACGATAATATCGTCATGTATATCTTTTGTATACATAAAATACGCGAAAAATTTAGGAACTAACGCGAGGAAATTTTTTTCTGCCTTTTTTTCATTAGATAATATGTTGCTCTTTTACTTCTAATTTGCATTTACATTATTGCACATTGCATATAACGTAAAAGAGTGCGTACGTGTACACATACGATAAGGCACATTTAGTGTCTGATCTTCATGATCGCGTCAGAATAAACCACATTATCATTATCATTTTTATATCCATCATATAGAAAATATAAGGTTTATTATGTTTTTCTATCAATTTGCAATAAATAGAGTGAATAGAGTGAATAGAGTGAATATAGAGTGATTAAAAAATAATCCGGTAATCATTAATCGTCTCATTGTAAGCTTCCGAGGAGCTTTGAGAAAAATTTCATACGATTCGGTATATGTTCGCAGATTCAAAGTTTGCAAATCGTCCATCAAATGTTAGCGAATTGTAATCAACTAGAATAGTTGTTGCCCATGAACAATCTAATTATAATAGAAGTAGTTACTAAGGTCACATAATGGTTCGAATGGAAATAGTCTTTACTTTCAATTTAATTGAATTTAGTGAACATCTAAAAAACGTCTTCACACGACCCATAGCTCTGGTAAGTTTTATATTCGAGCTTATTTACTCCTTTCACGTACCAAAAAAAAATATGCTTCTATTTTATTTGCTTAGCTTTACTTGAAAGTAAGAAAGGTTACAAAAGCGAACAGGCTGCCTAATGGAAACTTTGAACCCTAATCTGTGTATAGTCCAGTATATATTCCATTTCGTCCATTATGAAAAAAGTCATGTTCTTTGTTACACCCACAGAAAGGGGAGCTTAAATATTATATATTCTTAGTGAACATCAAATTTTGAATTGATTTAAACATGTCCGTCCTTCCGTCTATCCGATTGTGTTATATCTATGGTAAGTATTTTCCCAGCCTTAGCTTCAAAATTGCAAAAACGTTAGAAGTTCATGCAAGTAGATTAGTATTGAAATTGAACCAAATCGGTTAAAGTTCACGCCTACAATGCTATGCGAACATCACCTATTCTTTTTGGATTTGGCTTTGCTCAAACAGCATTAAATACGCTAAAAAATCAACCACTTTACATCCGATATCGTAGAGTATTGAAATCTGGTTTTTTCAAGGTTTTTTTTTTTTTTTTTTTTTTGAATCACACCTTTACAGATTTTTCAAAAAAATTTTTGATTGGATTAATAATTTTAAACCTTTTCGAATATGTGGGAAAAATTCATTAGCTGAAGCAAACTTTTTCTCGGAAATATTGGGCTTTTTCATGAGCAATTCAAAAAAATAAATTTCTCTCGGGATGTGACAGGTTAATGTCTTTCATATTCGTTTCTAACGTATTTTAATCCATTATTAAGTCTCTTTAACAAATAATTATTCTCATTTAAAGGCGTTTCCAATGAATAATGCGCTAATGCAATTAATTACAAGCGCAAGAAGGCCATAATTTTCTCGTTAATTACAATTTTTTGGTGCATTGCGGGTTTTTAACAATAAGTTACAAAGAGTGAGACAAAAGTGTACCAGGCTAAGGAAGGTTCAAGAAAATTATATCTAAAAATTATCAGTTAAGAAGCGATCGTTAAACAGACATGAGGCCGAAAAAGATTCGAAAGGAAACAGTTCTTCTGCTAAGAAATCAAAAGTGTATGACACAGATTTGGATTTTTAATCTACAATCCGGCTCTAGACTTAAATAAATACTTTTCCGGTTTTCTATCTTCTGAGGAGATGGGCCCAAACGAGTTGCTAAACCGTTCCATAAGAAGTCTATACGAAAAATAGCAACCAAAGCTTGAATGTCACTGTTAGGGATTTGGTTCCAAAATATCATTCAAGTGGCAAAAAAAAAAATCTTGATCATACCGACTATATGCGATTTTAATGACGGAAGTATCGGAGATTAAAATTGACGTCAAATCATACAAATTTGTCTTTAATCTGATGCTAAGTGGATTATGTATATTTTGTGGTCCTGAAATTGCGACCTAAACTAATATAAAAAATTCTAAATGGGTTCAGGTCGGAACACATGATTTTTGAAAATGATAGCCAGCAGAACTTAAACAATTTTTAAAAATTTTCGTTCGAATTGTTTACATTATCTTTAGAATAAAAAGAAAGAAAATTAATTTAAAAGAATTGCCCCCCCCCCCCCCCCCCCCTCTTTTTTGACAAAAATTCAATTTTTTTCATTCAAAAATCAATGTTTCTGAAAAATTCTACGTCACTCTGTAGATGTAAGCCTTCGGATTAAAAATATTGGGTTTTTTAAATTCAAATTTAGATCAGTTATGCTGGATACTGCAGACCCCCTTTAACTAAGCACACCTTAATGAATGACTACAATGTTGTCATTTTTTAATTTTTTTCAAAAAAACTTATGTTTTTCAATTCCTAAACCTAATATATTTTATTATTATTCTATCACCTTTGCTTCGATCCACAAAAAAAAATTGTCAAAAAACACTTTTTTTTCTAGGCTGTCACAGCGGCATAGTATCCGTTAATGTGAAGAGGTGGGTATAAAAGATTCGGTTGTAGCTAAATAAAATTTTTTTTACTTGTTGTTGTATATTTACTCTTTTATCTTATTGATGTAGACATCGTATGAGCGGATTACATATACACACACATGCGCACTCAGCCCGAAAGAGTTAAATTACTCTCACACAAGAGCTCGCAAATAATAATTACGATGCAGAAATCGTGGATTTCATTTTGCTACTTGAAGTCCGGAAACATAATTTTCCGACGTGACGACAAGTACTGCAAAAGTGTACAACGACTTCAAAAATAAACTTTTGAAAAACACATGTTTACAAGTGTTAGTGTTGGAGTTTCATTTGGCAACGAACATATCAAGTACTAACACAAAAGTTTCTTGGAATATCAATGTGTCCCTAGTTTATATTTAAAATCATGAACGCCATTAAGAAGATTCAAAATTCATAAGAATTATGCTTTGTATTCTAAAAGGGTTTCCTTTCCTTGAAATTACAAAAATTATAGCATCTGTGAACAAACTTTCTTGTTGCTTGTCTGTATATAGATAGGTCTTATTTAGAAAAAGGCTATAAGGTTTTACTTTTTTTTCGAGGGAGTTTTGAAACTAGGAGATTAATTGTTTAAAGAAGGTAAGCTGGTAAGTCGGCCTGGAAAAGAATAATGGCGTAAATAACAGGATGTATTTATACTGAATCTCTAGTACTAATAATACACAAGTAAGAAAATTGTATTCAGTTGTGCCGAATCTTTTATACCCACCACTTGTAGAAAAAATACTAAATTTTAGTAAGTGGGCGTGACAGATTTTTTCTATTTTTATCGAATATCGTGGAACAGGGCTAGCCATAGGATACTGTGAAAAACAGCCAGAGCAAAACAGCCAGAAAACAGACGTGCTTTCAACTTATACTCCTGACGTGGCCTGTAATAGATTGGTCCATTTTTGGTAGCAACATATATGAAAGAACTTTCAATGTTTCTGTTCAATTTGAAGCCGAGCCGTTCTCAGTCTATACTGTGGGCGCGTCTTTTGACGAATTTTGCTTATATCAACCGGCGTGCAAGAACTTCCAATCTGTCTACCAAATTTGACGCCTTTGTCTTCATTTTTGCGGCCAGGAGAAAACACATTGCACAGAAGGACAGAGGGACATCATCATTTTTGCGGTCAGGAGAGTGTTTACCATAGACAGACGGACATGCCTAAATCAATTCTAAGCTTAACGCTGATCGAGAATATATACACATTGTGGGGTCTTTGGAGTTCCCTTCTAAGCATTACAAACAACATGACAAAATCAAATATACCTCTCATCTTCGGTGGTGGGTAGAGTTAAAGTTATTTCTGCGTAGGATTTTGACTTTAACCGCAAACTCAACCGTAGTTTCCTCTACTGTGGCTCATAAAGAATAAATGCTAACCTCCATTATGGTCATCCTTAAGGTATATAGTGCTCCAAAAATGTTATTAAGATGCTTCCCTTTTGTTTATATTAGAAATTTTAAAACATATCTACATTCATGCATCCTTGCTTTTTATCGTAAAAAATACATGCTGGACCAAGAACTTTCATTTAATAAATATTTAATGAACGTACGTAGGAACTGCGTCCTTATTTATTACTTTACTTCATTTCAGAAAATATTCTACTACATTTCTAATCTATGGGCTAATTGAGCAAATTTTTTCATTACCATATGCAAGATGACAAAACTGTAAGGCCTCACGCTACCGCGACAGATCGACCTAAACATAAAACCACATAAGACGGGGGTGTTTAACTTTCAAAAGAGCGAATGTGTTATTCGATTATTTTTAGACAAAAAATAAAAAGATTTCGCTATCATTCAAATGACAACCGAAAGTTAGATGTTAGATGTTAATATGTGTACATCATAATGTCTTCTTCGTGTTCTAGTCGTATTGTCTGTCTTTCGTTTCTGTTCAAATGCTTCTGTATATCTCTTTTTTTATGCCTACCAACGAACGATCAGGATATATTCATTTTATCGTATTGTTTGCTACGCACAGTAGGCGACTTTAGAAATCCCATAAAGTATATTTACTCTTCAAACTTAGAATCGATTTAAGCAAATCCGTCTGTCCATCTGTCTATCTGTTTAATTTCTGTGGTAAACACTATCTTGGCCGGAAAAATGAAGACATCGGTTTCAAATTTAGCAGAAATATTCAAAATTCTTTTACGTAGCTAGGTATTGTAAATGGTCCAAATCGGTCAAACGATACGTTCGTGGTGCAACGTAAATTGAGAATATCTCAGTAGATAAATCTATTAAATTTTCCACATGTATTGTGATGGTTATCCTGTGGTAGCTCTAGAAAAATGGTAATGGACCACGTCTAGTTAATATAATAGAATATTGAAATTTAATATTTTTGTGAAGAGATTGGTAAAAAGAAGCTATAATCTCAGTATCAAATTTCGAATATCCGTCCATCCATCTGGGCATCTATCTGCCTCCACATCTTAATAATAACAGCGGTAATCATTTTCGTGGTCGAAAAACTTAAGATATCTGAATCAAATTTGCGAAAGCCTAAATAGTTCTTCTACGTATGTTGATATTGAAAATTGGACAAATCGATCAAAGGATACGCTTACAATACAATATAAACTGAAAACATCTCTTCTTCTTTCTTGGTGTTTTGCTTACTAAGCAATAAGCTAAGCAATAAAAGATTCCACGGTGTTCTATAAGAATGCAAAGCATATGCCACGCCCACCCAGTATTATAGAGTATACAAATTTACTTTATTTTCCCCTAAGACAGAAATGGTGAATATAAAAGATTCGTTATAGGCGAATATAATTTTCTTACTTGTTTGCTTTTTATTTAGAGCGCTAGGTTTGTCCGCTTTCTTCCGGGCGTTTAATCACCCCAGTACCATGTTCATGAAAAAAATTTTATTTTTAGTACCACACTTAATAGCGAAGTTTAGAAGAATAAAAAATCTTAATATAAATTTTGAAATGTAAAATTCCATTAATTCATAAATACAAAAAAAGAATTCTCAGCATCAGAAGTACTAGAGACAGAAATTATATGTTTATATTCTTCTTCTAAGTGCAAGAGTCTATGTCATGTTTCTGGCATCAATTTGCTCATCCGCTGTTCGAAACAAAGTATTAACATTTTAATCCGGACTAACTCAAAACTACTAATCGTAGGTTAGTTATAGTAATCGTAGGCTTGTTTTAGAATATAAGGCTTTCACAGGGCTTGGCCCTGTGTCTATTTCTTACTACTGTTTTTCTTTGAGTTTTTCGCCTTCATGCCTTCATGCCTTCATGCCTTCATGCCTTTATGCCATATCAGACGCTGAGCATTCAGTAAGGCTGTTTGCTAAAGATTCCACAAAGAAATTTTTTCTTTCAGGTAGAGAGGCGCGTTCCCATTTAATGGAATTAATTTTCTGCATTATTTTATCCAATTTGGGTTTACTCTGTTTGGGTAATGGCAGCAAAGAAAGTGGATAAGTTCACATTTTGTCAAAACGTCTGCAACACCCAGGTGGCAGCTTCAGAAGTCCTACAAAGTACATCTATTCCATATTATATGCATGATTAGTAAAAAATTCTGAATCGATCAAAATATATCTGTTTTTATACCTGTTCGCCTATTTAATGTTTGTGGGAAACATTCGTTTGGCTACAAAAATGAAGATATCGGTTCTATCTCTCTATTTATCTCTATCTCTTTGTTTTCTAAAGCTTTTAAAGTTCTATTTTTTGCTCATTATTTACTACTACAGCAGACACACCGATAAGAATTTTCTCATTTATTTTAGGAGCGATCTTACAGAGCTTGTATGAAAATGGAAAAAATCGGCCACAGCTGTGTGGTATGTGAATCTATTCTCCAATTTTTTTAAAAATAAATCTGATGCACGCATATAATCATTTATTTATTGTTTTACTACTGACTGACAGTAGTTAAGAGACTTATTTGAAATTTTGATACTTATTTGAAGAATGCGTATGCGGCCCTTATAGTTGTCCATTTCAAACAAAACGAAATCGATCAAAAATGACTGACACATACCTAATTAGTCGTTATTAAGACTTGTGATTATTCCCATCCCACCGAAGAATGGGGGGATATATTTATATATCATTCTATTTGCAACACTCAGAAGAAGCTTCGATTCTTGAACAGTATCAAATTCAGAATCAATTTAAGCACGTTCGTCTGTTCATTTGTCTCTTTGCTTATCTACGGCAAGCCTTTTTCCGGTCTTCAAAGTTAAAATATCTAAATCAAATCTACCTGATATGGAAAATGGACCAAATTTATTGAAGGACACACCAGCAGTAGCAGACAAACTTTAAAACACTTATGCTTTCTCGGTGTTTTACTAGCTACTCAAGAAATGCAATTAAGGCACAATACAAATTTCTACGTTATTCAATAAGAATGCAAAAATTCTGCCACATCTATTCCAATATTAGAGAAAATTAAAAGCTTCTTCCTAAAGATGAAGATGATGGGTATAAAAGATCACTGGCGTCACTGGCGACTATAATTTTCTGATTTGTTTTTGCTTTTTTTTTTTATTGGTTAGTGGTCATGCTTGACATAAATTTTTTATTATTACCTTTCACGCAACTTTGGTTCGATATCGGCTGATATCGAACTGTTTCTACTTTTACATAAGTTTCTAATAAAGATCCTTCACATTAACAGCCATTACTCGTGGTTATAAGCCTTACTTGAGAGCAAACGCGAGGAAACCATATTTTTTACCCACAATCATTATTTTTTATTACTATAAAACCATTTCCAAGATCAAAAAAAAAACATTTATTTCAGAATGTACGAACGGTTCAATCAAAATATGGTTCATTGCAGGCTACTATTTTCTTAGACTTCTAAGTAAAATATGAAATAGGAAATATCTGCTAGTAACAGCGGGGAGAGTAACACAGTTTACTGCTGTTAAGGTGTCTTAGACGACTTTTTCTATACGATCCCGAGTTTCGTAGCGCTGAACACTTACGATATTATGACTTGTTCCATATAGCGCTGGTTTCTTGTCTCAACTTTATCGGTTATTGTTCGTAGCGTTCCCCTAAGGATGGTTCCTTTTGAGTGGGAACAAATCGTAATACACCGTCCCATTTTTCCACTCTCATGTATCATTACTTAGCAATTATACGAATATATTAGTTTGGGGAAAAGGTAATCCATTATTTTCCAATTCGAAATGTTAAGTAAAGTCCTGAAGTTCTTATAAGATTGGATGGATTACCTTTTCCCCAAACTAATATTTATATAAGTTATGGTATTGAGTTCTGATGCAAGCTTCTTGATCAAAGTACTAAATAAAATTTGATGAATTGTTTTTCATTTCAGTGCTTATTCAATTAATATTTAGAATTTAGTGTAACTCCCAATACTCAGGTATGATCCAATTCAAGGACATTGCCAGGTAGGGTGGTTGATTGGGACGGTACATCTCTCGAATAATAACGGACGTATCACAAGGCCAAGTCAGAACAGAAACGGACAGAAACCATACATAGAGCAAAAGGGCAAAAGCTGACTTGATCTCGGTATTCAGTACACACGGGGACAACACAAACTCGGCCTATCGATCCTTTTGATTTAAGGAGTTTTTAACAAGAGTTGTGTCAGAAAAGTTACTACAGGGATAACTTGTGGCTTGTGGCAGCCAAACGTCCATAGTGACGTCCCTTTTTGATCGATTCGATATCGGCTCTTCCTATCATTGTGAAGTAAAATTCACCAAGCTTTGGATTGTTCACACACCTATGCAACGTAATAATTATTCTCGTTGTCAATTCAACTGTCATTATATTGTATAATGATGCAAAGAGAGTGAGCGCTGCTAAGAATACTTCACTTTATCATTTAGGTTAATATTTCGCCTCGTCTTCATCCTTGCCTTGGATATTGTAAAGTAACCATTGTTCATAGTTTCTAAAGATTTGATAGCACAATCACTTTCGAATTGACCAGAAATAGTAAAGTTTCCCTTAAATGACGAGTATTTGGCGAGTATTTTTTTGCGATGCCTTATGGCGAACAAAAATCGACTAATGTTTCGATAGAGCGGCTATTTGAAGGACCGAAGTAATTTTGTGTTCCACTTGGTTTTAAAAGTTTTTGTCATTAAGTTGTAGAGTAATATAAAATCGACCTCGACCATTGTAATAATTCTATTTACTTTCGTGTACTTTGTACGCATTATTTATAAAATATTATTTGAATTTTCATGAATATGTCATCGTCATCATCACTATCATATTAATGGTCACAACAACAACAACAACAGCAACAACACCGTAATGATCATTCTCGTTGTCAATGCAACTGTCGTTATATTATAATGATGAAAAGAGTAAGCACGCCATTGAACACTTTCATGTGAAGAAAAAAAAAAAAAAAAAAAAAAAAAAGGCAAATAAAATGCATGCGGCAATAGCAGCAGCAAAAGCAGCAGCAACAGCAATAGCAATGCTGCTTATATAAATACACCTATACCCATACCAAGGGAAACGGGTCTCAACTGACTTCCATTAATGTTACATGCTTTTACCAAGTTTGCTATTGACAAACACATAAACGCGATACAAATCTATGCATATGTACAGCAGAGTTGTGCACGCGCAAAACTAAATGCATTCCTTTACTGAAATGGTCGGTAGTCATATCGCAAAAAAGAAAGCACACACACACACACACATACGTTTATGTGGTATGCCTACAAGTGTATATATACGGGTGGACAAGGTTAAAGGCACGGTCTTTATATAATAATTTAATAGAGAGGAGTGTAAAATGAAGAACTGAACACAAGAACAACAATAACAACAACAACAATAACAAGAATAAGAATAAGAATAAGAACAAAAACAAGAAAAAAGAACAAGAGAGTTTTAATTTTAAACATTTTTTTTGATTACATAATTTTTTTGTGTTGTTTCATTTATAATAATATTTTTAATAGCATTCTACTGATACCCTTTGCGACTCAATTGTAATCTATTCGACAGCTCTAAAGTAAACAGAATTTCATTTTGTACACATGTACGTTTGTATGTCTATATATTGGTGTCATGCCAAAGCCATTTAGAAATGCGAAAACGTTGATAAGAGTCGAAAGTGTCATTTAATAAAAAATAAATTTTTTTTTATAATACAACAGTTTTAAGTTTTAAGAACTTTGACTTTGACTTAATGTTTAAACCACGTTTGGCTACTGATAAGCGCGGAAATAAATTGATTTTTGTTTACGTTGGCTTTTCAAAATATATATATGCATATATACATACATATATACACACATATACATACACATACATACATATATATATATATATTTATATATATATTTATATATATATTTATATTATGAAAATAAAAAAATAATTAAAAAATGTTATGGTTTTTAAATATAAAAATCATGAACAATTTTTCGTTTTTTTTTTTTGTTTGTATAATTATCAGTTCGAGGGTTGCTAGGAGAAATTTTTATGACCTCCATACCACTAAATTTTTTAGCTGGCATGACAAGTTTTTCGCAACACTTGTTTGTATTCTCCAGAGTTTTCTTTTTCAAATATCGAGAGAATCTTTCATTTTTTTCGGTTGTTTCGTTATTAATATTTCGTTTTAAAACTCGGTATCTTGTTTTTCTCACAGTTACACACACACACACACATACACACACACACATACACAGTTTATGTGGTTTTGCAAATTCAAATTGTTCTTTAATGTTCTTCTTGATTTTTGGTTTTAATATTTTTTTTTCGTTTTATCTTTTCAAAATAATAAATAATGCGGTAGTGAATGCGGTAATTAATTTCGAAGAATATTTTCAGATATAATTACATATATACATATACGTTTATACTCGACTTAAAATGTATATTATGTGTGTTTAATGAAATAGGATTTTCTATAGTTCATATTTTACTTTAGTTTTTTTTAGTTTTTAAATTAAGTTTTTATATATAAAAGGATTTTCGATTTAACCCATTAAAGAACCAAAAAAAAAAAAAAAAAAAAAAAAAATTACAAAATTGATTTTTTACAATTGATTTTCGATCGTTTGACATTTGGATATAAATTAAAAAAAAAATAATCAACATAGCACTCCTTGCAAATTGTTGGCGATGAATATCTTTAACATCAATAACGAGTACAACAGCAGCAACAACAACAACAACAACAATATGTGCTGTAGTTTAACGTTTTCATTTAAATAAAATACTTTACTCACATTCTGCCACTTTAGCTAGTAAATATATATATATATATATACATATACATATGCATATAGATATATATATATATATATGTATATCTATATATATGTATATCTATATATATATATATGTATATCTATATATATGTATATCTATATATATGTATATATATATATATATATATATATATAAATATATATGTAAAAGAAAAACGCAACAACAGAACTTTTTTGAAAAAAAAAAAGTTCTGAAAAAAGACATACAAATGAATAAAAAATTCAAAACAAAAAACGAAATGCATCTAAATGCCGAGCGCGTCACTGTCAGAGATAGTTACAGGAATGTGCACACGTTTTGAGCAAACAAAGACGTAAAAAACAAATAAAAAAATGACTAAAAATCAGTACATTTAAGTGTACGCCGAGATATATAAACATATATTTCGAATAGATGCACAAATTTCTTTTTTATATTTTATGCAAATCCTCCTTTTAGTTTCTATTATTAATTTTTATCGTTTTTGCACGCAAAAAAAATCCTTTTAATAATTTTAAATCTCTAATCTAAATATGGTATCGTCGTATCAGTTGAATTCGAGGTAAATTTTCAAAAAGTAAAAATGTCTTAACAAAAAGTAAGCGAAAGCGAAAATCATCCCTTACTTAGTGTTATAATTTTTCTTTTACACTTCATTTGATATGAGCGTTTTTAAGAAAACGTTGTTGTATGTATAACATTTTTTTTTTGCCTTTGTTGCTTTTTGGTCGTCATCACTACCACGGTGTCATTGGTTCCTATACACCGTAATATAAAAAAAAAAAAAAAAAAATAAAAATAAAAAAAAAAAAAAATACAAAAAAAATAAAAAATACAAAAAAAACAAAAATACTGCCTTTATTGGGTTGGCAAAAAAATTTCTATAAAATCGTTCTCACTCTCTCACTCTCTCTCTCTCTACCGTTTTACATTGTATTGATATCTACATCTTTATAAATGCTTATAAAGACGCCTGATGTTTCTTATCATATGTGGACAATTAAAAAAAAAAAAAGGATTTAGAAACTTAATCAATTTATACCCCCGACTAATATCATGAATGAAATGTAATGCGTTCAGGAGCCGATATGCATTTAAAAGTGTTCATTAAATCGAGTATGCATTGGACATTAAACCGAATTGATAATTGTCGAATACAATTGAAATGATCGATATAATCAAACGTGCAATGATATCCACTATCGAAATTTACGAGTGAATTTTTGTTTATCAATTTGCTTTCTAAGATCGAAAAGCACGCATCACTTAGATAGAGATGTACTTTTTCAACATGCATTCTATTCTAACTCGATTTTGTGGTCTCTAATTGTCACTTTTTATATTAGACTCTAATTAAAAAAAAAAAAAAAAAAAAATTTGGGAAATTGAAAAATATTTTCATAGAGGATTTGTTCGCAAATTTTTTTGCATTTTAAATATTGACTCAGTTGATAGGTATTCAAGATTCGCTATAAAGAAATAAAAAACTTTCTCGCACAAGTTTTGTATTTATTTCATTTTACAAACAAAATAAACAACAGCTATAAAGACTATACACACACACACACACACACAATTTGGCAGACAGTTTTCAAAGTCTTTTAAATAGAACATCAAATGACAATTGACAGTGGACCAAGTATTGTTTCAGACGGTATTAACAAAATTTATTTATATACAGATAGACGTATTATGTAGAATTGTATTGAAAGCGATCGTGTACCACATCGAAGGGAAGTTCAATGACCAAATATTTTATTGGGGATTGATTTTAATTTATATCAAAACAAAGAAATTGATCAAGGATTCGATTGCTGTTGAGAAAGGTCGAAAAAGAAATCAAATGAAATTTTATTCAGTCACCGGTCACATATAAAAACAAAAAAAATTAACCCGTCCGAGCAGTATACTCTTCATCTCCTTTAATTACCAGAATATAATACAGATAGCCGAGCATATTAGCATAATAAGTTTGAAAAATTAAAGAAAAAAAAAAAAAAACGAAATCGAATCAATATATTATGTAATTCGTATAAGGAAATATATATTCGTCTAAAGGCGAATCCCTTATGCCCATCATCTGTACCTTGTAAAAAAAGATAATTTAATTTCTTTGTTATCTTAGGTAATGCCATAGAACATACCTGTTTGGTGGTTTACTAGTATAAGCAAAAAAAAAAAAAAAAAATTGTTGTGCTTTTGAAAACAAAGTGGTTCTCAATTAATGACATACTGTAGACATATACATTGACCAATTTGGGCCATATTCAGTACCAAATTTATGTGCGATAACTTCCAAAAATGTTTACCATAAACATCAACACAAGCGGACAGACATGCTTACATTAATTTAGAACTTCATACTAATCAAGAATATACAGGGGTTTGCCAACTTTTTGACAAAGTAAATATAACTCTAACTTTCGGCTTGGGGTTATAAAAATCCGACGTTGATAATTCTCATCCATGTTTTTTGCGATAAATCAGCGAGCAATGATTAAGGATCAAAGCAGGTGCCGATTGATGTTTACAAATTTCGCGAATAGAATTTGCGCGGATTGATTTTATTAAAGTCTAATCGTAACAATATAATTGTGTGGATGTTTGATGTTGCGAGAGTGGACATACAAAATTGAATTTACAATTTTACAAATTTGCTTGCAGACTTATGCAGTAAATAACGTTATTCCTAAAATAACGTAATATCAAGTTTTGGAAAAAAAAATCATGATTCGTATTTCTGGATGTTACAAAAAGTTGGTATGCTTTCCAATCACCGAAAAAGAAAAGCTTATGAAATGATACCGTAACAGCCACATATACATATCAAATGGACTATAAAGGTGGAATATACAATTATTTTATGTAGTCAACACATGAGAATTTATACTAACAACACATGTCAGACATCGAACGGATGAGAGATTAAAATTTTGTTGAATCGAACCTAAAACACGCGGTTCCAACATGAACAAGAAAATTCTAAAATGAGAATGTGTTTGGAGGAAAGGAGAGCGAGAGTGTGAAATACTTGTTTAAATTAAAAATGTATAGATTGGAAACATTGGGAGTAACAAAGATAGTTATATATGTATAAAAAAGATCAAAATGTCATAAAGTGAAGAAAGAGAGTCGGTATGACCTATTAGAAAGAGTTCTTATAGCGCGTTTAATAAAGTGAAACCACTTTCCATTGCAGATGAAATTAATAATTATGCCAAAAATTTCGCATAAGTGTTAAGTATCAAAGGAAAAAATAAAAAAAAATAAATAAAATAGAAAAGTCATTCATTCCTATTGTTCTCTCTTCTAATATCTGCATACGAGACACACGCTTACACACATGTAAATCCATTATACACGTTTGCACGTTCCCATACGCGTATTATGCTTAGAGCTAAGATTTTATACTTAACACTTCGCCCTGTATAGTAAAGCAGTCAAACATATATTGTAGAGTTGTCTAGCCGCTAATAGTTCGTAACATGTGCTATAATTTGCTCTACACTATGTTGATTATGGACTCAAAAAATAACTTATCGTCAAAAAAATGACACTTGTTACATATGTGTGCGTTTACGTATACATGTGTTTGACATAGACATTTTGTGTAATGCGGTATATTTACGTATTCCTGTTGTCAGACGATTACAATTTTGTACGCGTTCACATCTTGTCAAGTCAGTGATCGGATTTTAGCTTCCCGTTACAGTTGATCGTGTTCTGCCTTCGTTAACGGACACATGCAACACTGAACTTAATCGAAAATAAGATAAATTTCTGTATTTTTTTTTAAATAAAAATTTATATACTGAATAAATTTATCAAATTTGAAGTTTTTGCTGCACTTAAAGAAATTGTTTGAGAAAGAAATTTGTGTGCTTACAAGTGTATAATTCAATACTGAGTAATTTTCTAGAAATATTTGGTTTCACGTTAAAAAGGTAAAGAAAACAATTTATGCGACTTCAATAAGCCCGCGATTACATTTTCCTTCGTAATTACCTTTAAATCCAATAAACGGTGCTAAAGACAAACAACGGACTGAGTGAATTGGTAAATATGTAAAACAACACATACATTTATCGCCACATATAATTAACAAATCGATCAAATTTTGCAGTTGGATTGCTTATAAAATTTCTCTCAGTTGTTTGAGTAAAGAGAGAAATATGTTTAAAGTTAATTCTATACCCTTTAAGTTCATTACCTCTTCGTTAATATATTCCAAAAGAAAAAACAATTAATGTTGTTTCTAAATATCCGACTTTCCACTGAACAGTTAAAAATATAGAAATCTGTACGTTAGTGTATTATTAATACGTTTGCAAGCATGTGTGTAACTTCAATCTTATCATACCGGTGCTTTATCACTCGACTTGGATGACAGACGCAACTAATAAAGAAGAAAAGCCATCTTTTTGCACTTCACCGAAGTTAATATGCCTGTGTGTGTGTGGCGATTATTTTGAAAATTTTTCTGAGATCTGAATATGGAATTTAAATTATTTCCATATGTGTATGTATTATTTACATACTTCGTGTTACTCTTCTCATTTTCTCTCTATATCTCTCTCTCCCTGTTGCGATAGTTGATAGAATATGTATGTATATGAAACTGGAAATTTCTTTAATTATTCACAGCGCTTTTTAGTGCTGTACCCCTACAAATCGATGAGTCCCGTTATTTCAAGCGATCGTTTATTAAATTGCTTCGCGTTCGAAAGTGTATTCTCTATCCTTATATTATAGTTTTAAAAAAAAACCTAAAAAACGAGAAAAACGATATTTTAAGGCAAAATAAATGCATTCCTCTCTCTCTCTCTCTCTTTGCTTCTTTTTTTTTTTTTTGGAGGCATGCATAATATATACAAATGCATGCTACGAATGTACGGTCAATGCGTAAAATTGTAAATAAGATTTGTGTCGTTCGGTATTAGCGGTAAATCGCTTAATTAGAAGAAAGAACGGTTGATACTCTTTTCTTTTATCCAATAATTTATTACAGAGTGTTGCGGTAAACATTTAAGAATTTGTTATAATTGAAAACGAACGAAACTTTGAAGTTACATAATATATCGAAATCGGTAGAAATTGGGAGAGAACGAGACAAAAAGAATTAATAGAAGAGTTAACTTGATAACTTGTACGGTGTAAAGTTTTTTTATATCCACTTAACCTTGGCAATTATACCAACATGTGTCTTACGTTTGAGGCTCTTTAATATTCCATATAGTTAAAATATATATAAATTATAGCGTAATGCGTTTAAAGACTTAACAATTTCTATTAAATACTTTGTATATTAAAAGCGTAGCCATCGCATATTTGCACTGCAACGAGCCCTCGGCATTGAAGAATTTTACATGCTAGCTTTACGATAAAGATTGACAGAGACATGAGTTTGTAGTGACCTACACAAATGTAAACGATTTGCTTTATTACTCTCTTGCACTCTCTCTGTCTGCCCATCTGCTTATCTATCTCTCTTCGCTCTAGTAACTCCTGTTAAGTATTACGTGTGTTCATGTGTTGTTTGAACATTTGAATGCGAACAGTTTGATCGATCATGTGCGATGCCTATATGTGTGCGCGTTATGTATATGTGCATATATCGCGTGGAGAAAATGTAGAAGAAGGCAGCGAAGTGCGCGAGTTGTGTAGCTTGCGCACCACACTTTTAAATACTCAGTCATATGGAATTTTTAAATGGAGCCCGCCTATTTCTATTCAGTTAAACGGTAGCGTTTGTAGTGAAACGTATAGATTGTGTTGAAAATCTTGTCGTACTTTTTTTTTGATATTTAAATGATTTATTGGTGATTAATACTTCTTCAACGCTCCTTTAGAATATTTACTTAACAAAAGAAAGTGTGTGCGCAGAAGCTCAAATAACAGTATATTTGACATAAATCAAGTGATTTTTAATTCTGGAATTAAAAACATTTTTTAAGTTGTAAGATGTGTCGCTTTTAGAGAAAGAAAAACTTAAATTAATGTTGCACCTTGTAGAGCATGCAATAAATAGCCCTTATACAATAAGTTTCCTATTATTTGTGTAGTAGTCTCAATATGCAAAGGACATCTGTTCACATCTTACCGGGCAGCATTAGATTTCATTGAAGTAAATTTCTAATACTGTCAGGTAAAGATGTCGTCCGAGTCCTTATTCAACGAATGGATCACACAGGCTATTTGAAATTATTATGCATAATCACTAACTTAAAAAACGAAGTGAAAAATCCAAAATTAGAGCTTTTTCGAGCTCGATTAAAATAAACCCTTCTTTTAGCACAGTGCGATGCGAAGATGCGATCGGAAGACGAACATTGAAACCTGCATAGACGATGTATAATAGTGTAAGTGTTTATTACTTCAAGCTGGTAAAAATCGATTGAACAACCATGTGCTGCTTTTTTTCAGTGTCGGAACTTTTAAGAGTACGAAGTCGAAAATTCATCTTAGTTTCTCAGAAATATATAATATCATTTTTTATTAGACGTCGATGCAACGTGCGAATTTTATTAATCTCTAGGCTTTGCTTAAGTTCCCAATATTTAAAAAATTACTAGAATTACTAAAGTTGTAAAATGCAGATTTCGGAGCACATTGCACTTCCATACTTGTGTGCTGTTTGATTGTGAAGCCGGAAATTGTGTATTACTCTGATATCAATGATAAATTCATGAAAATTTTCAAAAAGAGATGTATGTGAAGGTTACCAACTTTAGTAGATTTTTTTTTTCTTGTGCTTTTCCGCTTAACACAGAGGCAACTGGAGCTTAATAAAGTTAAAGGTTAACGTTATTGAGTTTATAAATTCCTTTACACGCAAAATATAGTCCATGGTTATCACCGTTAAAAAAAAATGTATCCATTCACACAAATAAATATCATATTATTTCATATGTATATATAACGATTGCAGATTCCCCAAATATATGCGAATCACATGTAGCTACCTATGGTCGAATATAAATTTATTTTTAAATTCGAGTACTTTTTCAGTAAATTAATTCCATTAAATTAAATCAAATGAGAAAAACAAAATTTTACTTGGTTGATTTCAAAATTTTCTTAACAAAGCTAGAGAGGCCTAAGCCTTCCTTTGGAAGATGAATTTGCTTTAATGCCGGTTTGTTTCCTAAAAATGCCTCATTTTAGATTTAATATGTATCTCACATCGCACCAAAAGATAAGTCTCAGTTACAAAGGAGGAAATTGTAGTAGTAGTTTTTATAAGTATTCCCAAAGATATACACGTGATTAATACTTCGAGGGTTCACAAGCTTTATATGCTGAAAGAGCAGCCGCTAAAGCGATTCTCTCAGGCACAATTCTAACGAACATGTAATATCCTTACCTGGACATTTTCATTGATTTTTTTTTTTTAATTATCTGTATGAAAAAATAATTTTAATTTTTTATTTTTTCTAATATCGGGAAATATCTATCGAGAGTACTCTTAGAGGACGGACATAAGTCAAATATCCGTATAACGTCTGTATGTGGAATTAATGAAGTTGCAATAATTATTGTTATGAAATACTTGATTTACAGGTTGCTTTGGGTTTAGGTTTACTTTACAGGTTAGGTCTCAAAATGCACGTGGTAGTGGTGGTGGTCTCAAGCAAATTAAAAAATCCACCGGAAAACCTTTCAAATTTAAATTTATATTAATGTTTTGTGTCTGTCTATAAGTACAGTAAAAAAAAAATACTATGGTATTGTGTAAAAAAAAGTATTTTTATTAAATTTACTTCAAATTCTTTAAAAAAAAATATTTCTTTCTTTATTATCAGTTATGACACATATTTATATTACGTTATTTATATTTATTACAGCCCTTGTACAGCATATAAATAACTGGTTTTTAGTGAACGCTAAAAAGCGTTGTTTTTTTTTAAAGCAGTAAATTCACGTATAATGTTCAGATTAATTGTTTGTGTCTGATAATGTCGTGATGAAAGGGGTACGTATTTAGGTGATTTTAAATTTTAAGAAGGGTCTTTTATTGACAGTTAAATCCATTTTTCCGAGATTAACACAAATATTAGGAATTTTCCTAAATTTGAAAATAAATCAAAATTCCAAAGCCAAAATGAAGTTTTGAAGGATAGAAGTTAAGAATTAATTAAGAATTCTCTCTCTTAAATTGAAACGAATAATGACGAATATATTTTAGATTGGGGGAAAAAGAAATCCATTATTTTCCAATTCGAAATGTTAAATAAAAAGTCCTAAAGTTCATATAAGCTTAGATGGATTTCTTTTTCCCCAAGCTAATATAAACAGTTCGTTAAAGCCTAATTGGATTCATAAATTCTCATGTAATTATTCTTATATGTTAGTGGGGAAAGTTCCATATCGAAGCCGATGAAAATTGCGTTTAACGATAAAAGGTTTTTTTTTTTATTTTATTTTATGATTTTCTTAAGTATAAAGCATTTTTAATAGTAAATAACTAAAAATTTTATGCCTCATGTACTCATACTAGGTCGAGTTTAGTCATTTGTGCAAGTAACTCTCATGAATGAATTCTCGGTACAGTTGCGAAGCAAGACAAACTTAAAATTCAGAGTTTACTTACTGAAATATGAGTGGAAATACTCGGGAATATGTTTAAAATATAAGTATAAAATAATGTCAAATCAAAGAGTAGAGATATAAATAAATTTATAGAAATGGGTAGAAATCCGATATGAACAGACATACGTCCAATGCTGTAGTTCTCTCTACGTTATATGAGCACACAGCAACGACACATCCTCGTCTTAGGATACAAACTACAATCTCATCGTCTGAATTAATTGTATAAAAATCACTTTTTCATTGTTAAGGATGGTTTAGACCCCATCACATCTTCATTTCAAAGAATACAAAAGTTTTCCAAGAAAATTTTCTTTTTTTTTTTTTGGGGGGTTTCGAGGTTGCTGTTACACTTAATGTAAACGTAACGAACTTTATTTGTAGAGTGCATATGAATTTTTTTTTTTTTTTTTTTTTTTTTTTTTTTTTTTTTTTTTTTTTCAAATTTGTCTCAATTGTTGTCACTTTCTTGCTAAGGGCACAGATCAAGAAATAAATATAGCTGAACACGTTAAAAGTTTTCAGTGTGCATATTTGTTAAAATACGTTACAAATACGTTAACGAATTTCATATGCTTGCTTGTGTACTCAAATGGTGGACGTAATAAAGACAGCAATTTCATAAACGTGTTATAACAGCAACAAGTATCATCAACAAATTCTTTAAATATAGTAACTTGAAAATTTTTAAGTGTAAAAAATTTTAATACTTTAGGTATACTTAAATACTTACATGTACATGCATATGTAAGAGGGAGGGCCGGCCGAACTGCGCTTTTGTAGACAATCTTGTTGAATAGCTTTTGTTAACGTTCGAAAGTATCTTTCAGAAGCCCTTTATCAAGATAGATAGATAGATATACATGACTACTACTAATCACATTCTCATAAATTTACTTATGCTCGTCGGCCTGTAATGAAGTATGGAACAACTGTCCAAAACAAGTTGTCTAAATTAATAAAATTAATGTCAAAGCATTTAATTTAAAAACGCGCCAACAGGTAATAAGGTATTAAAAAAATTGCGTTGAAAGAATACTCTATACCATGTAAGAGAAAGACGGGTCAATATATACACGCATATAGAAGAACTTCCTAATGGTGGGTATTAAATGATTCGGCTTAAGACTATAATGCAATGAATATAAAAACGTATACTGCTTTATGTGTATGTATCTCTGCATTGATGTGCGTATCCCAGTTTGTCCCGTCTATCCAGTCCATTTGTATGTGGCATGTTATGCATTGCAAAGTAATATATGTATATATATATATATATATGTGTGTGTGTGTGTTTGTGTGTGCATATCTGGAATTATTATTTGTGTAAACCAAAGGAAGATATCGATAGTGGAATTCTACAATCTAGCAGACATGTATGTGTTGTATGTGCTTTTGTATAAATGCATCACCTGTCTCGGTGAGTGGCCGTCGCTGCTAGATGCTGATGAGTATGCGTGCCAAGCATTTATTATTAAAACATGTCGAAATAACTACATAACAGCTCGAGTGCATGCATGCATACACACACATGCACTCCGTTTAATACTTTATTTTATACATAGAAACCATACCATAGAAACTTCTCGATTTTGAGCCCTTAATAATTCGAAATATTTCATTTGCATAATTTTTTTTTTTTTTTTTTTTTTTAAATTTTTTTTTTATTGAAACCCATCATAATTCGCTTGTATTCGCTTAACCGAGATGAAGTCGTTGCATCTCCTCCATTTTAGTAGTAAAACGTAATATAAATTTGATGAAATTAATATTCGAT
>KK351103.1:605761-644657 GCA_000671755.1 Glossina brevipalpis
ATTGTAGCCGCTTGGCTTGCATTTTCGCCTTTGTCAAAGAAAAAATGTACCGAATTTTCTCTTTGTTCACTTCCATTTTTAACACGCTGTAACTCACAACTGAATGCACCAAACAAAAAACAACAAAAGAATTTTTTTTACTGCGAAATATCACCTTTCCAACGAGCATAAATCTGAAATTGTTTGATCGATACTTTACAAGAAATCTACCAGTGTAGCCATCTACCGAAAAAATAATGGATTTCTTTTTCCCCAAACTAATATAATAGTTGTAAGGATGACTTTTTTCTGCTGAAATAGCGCCTGAAGTTGTTGGTGACACATTAGCGGATATATACAGCATGAGAGAACTGAATTTTTCAATTTAAAAATCTAAATCTGAACTAAATTTTTTATTTAAAAATCTGAATTCGTTTACTTGAATATTTAAAAATTGCATTTATTATATAAGTTTTTGAATATTTTTCCTTCATCTCTCCAAGTGTTCTATCACTCTATGTGACTTTAATTATTAAATATTACTAAGAAGCGCTTTACCTAAGAGTTAGGTAGCGTAAAACATGATGAAAGTGGATAAAACTATACGTTTTAAGGCCACCGGCTTTTTTTTTTTAATTTTGCTCGGCATTAAAACAAGCGAGAACGATGTATTTATTTATTTTTTAAAAAAAGTTCATAAAAATTTTGCTTTAATGTCATTTCATGGATATGTGGAAAAATCAGATGGATGTATCTCACAAGTCGCATATAAAAAAGTAATTATTTATCAAAATATATATTTAGAATTAATTTAAATATGTCAACACAAATGAAAATAAATAAATTTATTTAATGAACTCTATAGCTTTTTTTTTTTTTTTCTTTAATTTAAAATGAACTCCATTGGAAATTTGACAGAAATTCATATGAGTAAGTAAATGAAATAGACATCTTTTTATTCTTAATTTTTTTTGTAATTTATTTTATTCTTATTCTTCTTTAATTTATTCTTAAATACTCTACAGACATTATTTATATACCAGCATTTGTGATTTAAATAGGTGAGAAGAAAAAGGTTTCCCCAAAACATCCAACATTTTTGATTAAAAAAAAAATGATTAATAAAATTAAAAATTAAAAATTAAAAATATAAGAAAAGTAATAAAGAATTCCTTCATCACACTTCCTTCCTAGAACTACATTTTTAAAAACGTTTTTTAATACGCGGCTTATAAAAGACTTATAAACGACTTTTTTTGGTTTTCGATTGCCTTAATCATCATCCTCATGATGAATTAGATAGATCTGGCTGGATTTAATTACCGAAGGAGATCGTTAATGTAGAGAAGAAATGTTAAAAAATTTGGACAAAAATTTGGATCGAATGCAACCATTTTTCCAAATATCTCCTACAGTTGACGATGACAAAGCTATTGAAGGTTTTCTGCTTTTTCTTAGATTAGAAATTCTTAGATTGTATTTTGACAGTAACGAAACAATACTTAATCATTTTCTTCCATTTTTCAAATGGAATAGATAGTAGTAGATAGGTGCGTACTCACACATACTGTTTTACTATCACAGCTTGCTAGCTCTCTTTCACGCAAATGAAATCCACGATTTTAGAAGATTAAGAAAATTTCATATTAATGATTTTTCATTTAGGCAGTCCTGTGTTTATGTAAAAATTTAACAAATGTTCCCTATTAGAAGAACACCTTAAGTTAATTTACTTTATGAAATAAAAAAAAATATTCTGTGTATAATGCATTAATGTTGCACTAACATATCAGATTTGTTCATTCCCCCATGCATAGATATCAAATTAGAAAAAGAGAAAAACTTGGAAAATTAACTCTTGACTCTATTCGAAGAAAAACCACACACACACACATAATACGGAAAAAACAATCTACACATCTATTAATGTAGGAGAAATATTAGTGTGGGGAAAAAGAAATCCATCCAATCTTATATGAACTTCAGGACTTTATTTAACATTTCGAATTGGAAAATAATGGATTTCTTTTTCCCTAAACAAAAGAAAGAAATCCATCCAATCTTATATGAACTTCAGGACTTTATTTAACATTTCGAATTGGAAAATAATGGATTTCTTTTTCCCCAAACTAATATATATGTAATTTTTTTATTTATTTTGTTTATTTATTTATTTAGCTAAACATAAAATTTAGTTACAACAAAAATTCAATTAAATTAAATGAACTTAAAATTATAGACTTAACACATAATAACTTAAATAAAAAGATATAAAAGTATTTTTTAAAACTAAATCTAAAATCTATATATGAATGAATGAATAAATAAGAGAACAAAAACGCAAAGCAAGTAAGAGAAGAACAAGAATCAGGTATAATCCAGCCACTTATGTATTCACAGGCGACATACATCAAACTCTGTGAAAGTGTATTCATTCATTAAGAAATCGACAAACACACACACACACATGCAAAAGTTTGACAGATCATTTTGAATAAGATGTTCATCGTTTTTGATTGTGTCTTGTGGATGTTAATTTAATTACTGGTTTTGTTAAAAGCCATAATAACAACCGGAATATTTCACGCATTACATTTTAGAAAAAAGAAAAGTTATTATTAATTTGTATCAGAGCAAGTTTTTTTTTGTCTCGATTTAGTTAACTACATTATGAAGATAGTCCAGAATGAATTAACGATACTATGAAGATGATCCAGAAAAATGTTTTGTTCGTGAGACCATTAAATTAATAATAAATAAAACCAGCGCTTCTGTAACCGATACCATTGTCCTGGCCTGTAAGGAAGATTAGAGCGCCAACTTTGCCATCTGTCCTGAAACTATGGTTATCATGTTCAATGTTTTTTTTTTTGAATAATATGTTGCTGCCTTTGATCCAATTAAATTGAATTGTACTCTGTCACTCGACAACTCTTTCTTAGACAAATATATTGAGACAAAATTTTGAATATCTCAGAGTACAATAATCAATGTTTCAATTTACCTATAGACCAATTGGAAATCTGTTTTCCATGCTTAAGAACACATATTCCAATGAACTATTTAGTACATCGTTACTTTCGCTTGTGGTTGCATCATGCCTTCGAACGTTTTGTACTGAGATTGAATGATTGATATGTAAACTTTTAATAGTTGTTTTGTGAAGACGACTTTTTGTTTTGTATAAATAAATATGACTGAAGAGAAGTAGAAAGCATTTTAAATATTCACTGATTAGTTTTATATATATATTATCTCAACTTACCTTATAAGATACAAGAATTGCCAGCACGGCAACACCAATATTTTTAATTAGTTTTACTTTTATTCATGAAAATTAAGACTAATCTGAGCGCTATTTGGAAAAAAAATGAATTTTTTTTTGAAAACACAACAATAACAAAAACAGCAACAACTAATTACACGATGATCTTCATTCTGAATCATCGGCTACTGTCTTCGTGTTTCATATCATTCTCACTTCTCATTATAGAAAATTTTAAAAAATTTGAAAAAGAAAATAAAATATTTATTGATTTATTAATAATAACGTATAGTAAGTGAAAAATTTCGTAGCGTTTTTCTCAGTAGATTCCGAGGCATTCGTTTAAGTTTGGAAGTATCTCTCTAAGCTATCAAGCTAAGCCACAACGCGTTTGAAAGGTGAAAGTCTAATAAACAAAACAACTAAACATGTCTTAGGCTACGGAAGCAGAGGAATTACTAATTTATGTTGTACTTTAGATTTATCTCTTAATCGGTTTGCCTCATTTCTAAGAGTAACATGCAAAAATTTCGAATAATTTCGACAAACGTGAAGCCAATGTCTTAATTTTTGCGACTGAGAGAGAGAGAACATTTACGGAGAATCCTAAATCGGTCCAGAATACGAGTTTCATAGGTTCTCAGAATTTTTCCTGCGACAGTACAATAAAACACTGCAACATTTGTTATTTTGATCTCGTTTTGAAAATGTAAGAAAATTTCAGAAAAATTCGTTCGTTTTCCAATATCACTTCGTCTTGCGACATTTTCTTTTCTATTATTTACTTCACTACATGCGTATATGATTAAATTTTGTGTCTTAAATTTTTTTCAATATATTTTTCGGATCTTGCTATTATTCGTGGAATGCAAAGCCTTTCAAGAAGCATCTTACAGAAGATCGACACATAGTAGGCAACAGTCCGGCCATAATTTGACATACGTACGTTTTCAAAGCGTCGGGAGATTAACTATTGTCCACATAAAGTCGATCCTTTGCGTTATCAAATAAACAAAAAGTCTAGTGATGAGGAATCGTACGATCTTGGTTTGCCAATTTACATCACCAAAATGGGTGAAATTACACGTCCGTGAAATTTTTTGGGCAATAATGCCAAGGAGGAGAGGGGGTGTTATGTGGCTTGTAGCACCAAAGCTTCATACCTTCAACATTTATTACTTTAATTTCACGCCAAAAAAAATTGTGATCAGTGCTGGATGTGCCGTGCAATGGATAAATCTGTATCTTTTTCGACATTTTCTATAATATCATCAGTATTTTCGGTCGAGCCCGATCCGGTCGATTTGTTATAGATCCAGTTTCTTCAAACTTTTTTACGGTTTTGCCTACACCGCTGTCAGATGGATGATTTGTCTGTTTCCGAAACGTAAAACGTTACACAAAACATGTGATGATGATGAGTGATAACGGTTCTATTTTACATTACTAACCTTACTGGAACAAATTCATGCTCATTGGGAAATAAACTGGTAATGTAGCTGCTTCGCCAGTATTAAAGCTGCTGACAATTCAAGTTTGAGTACTGTAAGGGTTTTCAAAGATGTCTCTCTCGACTTCGAACAAAACAAGCTGGTTTTGATAGCACCATCGTGCACGGGACGTGAGCGCACACATAGGACGTATGCTGCTACACTAACGTCAGAGAAGACATGAATTTGTATTGTGGCCCTTGACATCGAAACGATCAAGAAAAATAGGATCGAAACGGTATCAAATTATTTGTCCTATTTTTGTTTAACTTATCATCAACCGCTTACAGTGTTTCCTGTTGCTCGGTTTTCGAAATATTTCAACTGGACACTGACACTAGACTAGTTGAAATAACGATAGCACAATCCAGAGTAGTAAGCCAAGAATAGTAAATCGATAATTTGTCTACTTTCAGGTGCAGCTGATTTCACAAGCGATTAGCTAAGATGATGAATCTAAAATAATGCGACAAAGTACGAATGAACTAAGCGAAGGTCTATGGATGATGATAACTATGAAAATCGAAAATTGTGAAGTTGACGATGTTACGGGTTATCCCACAGACGTGGAATAATCCCAACATTATCGATCGATGTGCAATAACTAACTACACCTCAATAAACAAAGCCAACAATGAATGGATTTGCGGTTTTTGAATAAGTGGCCCTTTCTTAAGTAGAGAATATTGGATCAGATATGAAATATTAATTAATTAAGTATTGGATTGAAATGTAGAAAATTGAATTTGTCGCTATTGTACCAAATATCATTAATTAAGGAAATTAAGGAAAATATAAAGAAAATTATAAATTCCAAAATTGGAACATAATAAAAATGTAATAATAATAGATAGAAACCTATTTAATTCGTGGGTAATGTAAGTATATTGATAATAAAACTGAAACCAATGCGAGTCTAGTTTGTATTATATAACAGGTGAGTTAAAAAGTCCGCCGGCTGACAACCTAGATGGCGGTAGTAGTATTACATCCATATGATTTTTAGTTAACCCTAACCTTGAAAAGACACGTGCATTTTCGTGCATTTGACAGCTATTGCACTATTAGTAGTTTGTGAGTTATAGCTACGGTTTCTACAAAGATGTTTTTGTTTTCTCCTCATATCATCAATGAAGACCTATCTAGTAACAAAAAAAATATATACTTATCCAGTTACAGTTATCATGTGCGTGAAACACGACAAACTAGAAATCTCCAATCTGCCAGATGGTGTTATTGCTCTCACATAACACCAGTCGTCAATTGCGATCATGAGTTGATAATGTAGACATTTTTGAAGAACACAAAAAATATAAAGAACGCATCAATGCTATCAGAAATATTCAATATTTCCAACAGGTGCAAGAGATAGTTCCCGAAATGGCTTCGAAATCCGTTACGAAATATTTGAATGTCTCCGAATTGTCCGCAAAGACAATACATTATAAGTCCTATGTTATGGGCAGAGTGCAGTTAATGTTGACAAAAACTCGGCATGAAGGAAATCTCTGTTAAACAATCAGAACATAGGAGTTCTTGACACAGTGTCCTTTGCTTTGACAAAGATTGTCAGGTGACTACGCTTTTGTCTTATAGAGCTTTTCCGCATTACACGCAGGAAATTTCTCGAATTAGGAATTTCTAGGATCATATCACAACAAAATTATGACAGATGTTAATTTACTAGATTGTCATCTATTGTGTTCATTCCAGGGCGCAACTGATATCACCGTAGCACTGTTGCTACACTAAAGGAGGCCACTGCAATAAACAGATTGAATCCATTATTGAGGCTGCGGGCATAGTATAAGAGACAAATAATGTCGTGTACAAATTTCGTGCAATGGTTATATTGGGTTGGCAACTAAGCAATTGCCGGTTTCGTCAATAAAATAAAACGTTTTTTTTGGAAAGAAGTTTGATCTATAATGTATTTTCCAGTTTGTTTGATGACCTTTGGCCGTTTCTCTGACAACTTGAAGACTCCATGCTCGTAGAAAGTCTGATCCTTTTCGGCTAAAAACTCAGTTAAATGAAATTTTACATTATTATAAATTTAGCAAAAAATATCTACAATTTAACTTTAATGTCAATTGTCTGTGCTCTGTATGTAGTGCCCGTACCTGTATGAATATGGACGTACATTGGAATCATTTGTACCATCTCAAAATCATACTTGAGCCATAACTTTTCCGTTTGAATCTCTTGTTTGAGGTCGAAATTAATGACGAAAGGCAATATAAAGAAAAAGACTTAACCAAAAAAATTCTCAACAACTAATAATTCGATCACTTCTGGCTTTTGGTATGAAAAAATCGTTACCTTTAAGAGAAAAGTGCTTCTCAAACCTAAAAGAGAAATCATTTGCGTTTGCATCCCCATAGTGGAATAAAAGATTTTTCTCTGTAAACATTGTAATCAGGAAGCTTCGTTGGATTACAATTAGATTATTGATCTTGTGACATCAGATCAATAAATCCATAACAGAATGTCTTAAGCTTCATATAAATTTTGTTTATAATGGCAACACAATGTAGCTTACGGTTCAATAATTCCAGGGACATCGTGTCTAAGAAAAAATTTTTATTTTTAGAAAGTGCGAATAGTCAAAATTGCATGTCATGTCGAAGATTTCTTTCCGAATTACAGTGACGATATCAGTAACGATATTTTCGTTGCTTTCAAAACTTGAAGTTGAAAACGTTCGAATTTCGTTTGTTGATTAAACATTTCTCTCACTTACTCATTTGAAGAATATTAAAATGGCTCTTCTTCGTTGAAAACCACAATTTGTCATCACAAAAAAAAAACTCACATTTTCTTACTCACTATCTTTGATAATTAAAGTTTCAGGAAGGAAATAGTTGATATCCTAAAGGCATCAAAAGAAAATTGATAGATTAGTTTACATAAAAATTTAGAGAAATTTAGCGATTATTTTCTAGTTAAATATCTCAAAATCATGCTTCAAAAGAAAGAATTAGATCAGTTAATGTATTCATCACAGAAGTTGAAACATATTTTGAATCTCTTAATGAATAGAATCGAATTTTGAAAAAAAAAAAAAAAATCTTTTTTCTTATTTAGTCCCGGGATTTATCGTCCCAAGTACTAAGTGCCAAGAAGGTATAGGGGATAAAGTAATATCAAAAGAAAATTTTTTTTTGTGGTTAAAGCAAAAACGAGAGTCCTCTTCATATAACAGTCGTATCATTTGTTAGTGTTAACAATTTTGCTTTTGCTTACCTCTTCTGCTCTCTCTTTCACAATTTCATCATTTTTATATGTAAGGAACTTTGTTAAAGTTTTCTTATTCTAACCACGTGCATGTAAGCCTATTTCTTTGTTGGTATAAGCGAAAAACCCTTAGGAATACAAGTCGCTGCACAATATGCGTGCACGAATAATATAAATTCTTCTTTGTTAACACAAGAAAATATAAAGAGAATGACGTAAGCAAATACGCGATTTATTTTCATTTTATCATTTATATCAAAACTCACATTGAGGTTTTGCTAGTATCCCAAGTTTCAATTTGATTTTCTCTGTACTAATCGACAAATCATAGTATCAGACCCCGCCACTATAAAGTCTCATTTGCGACGTTTGTCTTATTATTGAACTTTTTCTCTTAATATTTCTTACCTGCGTTTAGTGTTCTCCATCTCTTAGAAAGACATTGACAGGACAAGAATGGTCAAGTGGGCAAATGGGCATTGTAGAAACATTGTAAGAGATACAGTGGACTTGCAGCAGATTTATAATTTTATTCCATAATTTATTATAGAAATTATGATTGACTAAATTGTGATCGTAACTTCTTTAGCTGAAGCACGCAGCAATAGCAACTTCGTTAGTTCGTTAACCTTTGGGATTCGCAAAGGGATTTCAAAATTTCAAAATTTTCTTAGTGATCGTATAAAGGAAGAAATAAATAAAATAAATTATAAAATTCAAATAAACTCGTTCTTAAATATTTCTCTATTATAATGCTAATCTTACATTTTAAAATAAGCTAAACACAAAGGAAACACAAGCAGGAAAAATTACCTTGCCTTGAAGATTTGCGTTTTGAACAATTCCAGGAAATCATATATTCATTCGGAAACATAAATGAGTTTAATCGATCAAAAAGTACACTTTCCAAGAAAGGAATGTTCTTCATATTATTCCCAAGTTTTGGTAAAATTTTTTCCAAACAACACGAACAAGACTTAGGATAGAAAATCTAATATTTTTCTTGATTTCATGTAACTTCAATATTTCGTTGCCAAGAAGAAGAAGATTATATGTTTGCCAACGCATTAAGTTGATGCTAATATCGGAGATTATAGTTAAAATATCGCAACCACATCAATCAATTTATCATGAAATGTGGGAAAATGTTTCAAAATATTATTATTATTATTATTAATTTATCATGAAATGTGGGAAAATGTTTCAAAATATTATTATTATTATTATTATTATTATATTCTAGACTAATGAAATTAATTCTTAGATTAGAGATGAGAGCACAAGCTATTTAGGGTATCGACTTCTGTATCAAAATAAACTCGATAAAAATATCCTGATTAATCGAGAAGTTTTCTTTAGTAAATTTACTTTTCTGTATTTTTATTCACCATGTCAAACATGTATTATTATCATGACTTATCATGACTTTAATTTGTCCAACAAGTAAGTGCACTTTCTCGGCAAAAAATGCTTTGCTTTGCCTCTGCTCTCTCTCTCTCTCTCTCCCTCTCTTTGTTTCTTTGTGTATGCGTGCGTGCGAATGTATGTGCAAATTTTTTTTAAATAACAAATAAATTTGTTTAAGAAAATGCGAAAATTAATTAATTTGTTTTCCAATTTGTTCGTCTGTTGACAGGTTTCATATCTTAGAAAGAACAGTTTCTGAAGAAGAATTTGGCAAACGATCTGCTTTTGATAAGCTTATCATCACTGTATGTATAGTTAGTTATTTCTCCATGTCATGCATTGTCTTACACTCAAGAAGAAAGTTGTAAAAGTATTATGCTCTCTTTTTTTTTTGTTTCCACAATCTATGTATGTATGTGCGTATCTTTGGGTGAATGATGCGCGAATTTGTATTTAATGCACTTGCTCTAATTTTTCACAAATTATGTTTGGTGGCTATTAAATGTATGTATGTATATATGTATGTATGTATGTGTGTATGTATGTATTTCGTAATTTATTCTCACTTAATGGAGGTATTTTGGGATTTTATTGTTGTGGTTTTGTTTTTGTTTTTGTTTTTGTTTTTCTTTTTTGAGAGAGATAATATGAAATAAAATGTTCATAACCGGCCGCCAGTTCTTTTAAATGATCAATTTTAATAGTTTTCAGGAAAAACATAGTTGCTTGCGTGTATGTGTGTGTGTGTGTTGTGTTGTGTTGTGTAAAGAAAAAAGGGTTAATGACGGTTCGATTTCAATATCAAACTAGTTACGATTAACTTCTATTCTCTGTAACTCTGTATTGTATCACTGTGTGTACTTTTCGAAAACAGGTTTAAGAAAAACAATTTAATATTCAAATGAGTATAAAATCAAATAAATTTAAAATCAAAAAAAAAAAAAAAAAAAAATTTAAGTGTTTAGGTGCGTGAGAGCACAAGTAGCAATAAAAACCAATCTTCCAAATTTACATTTGCTTATGTAAGTACATATATAATATAATAGATTTGATGATGATTATATGGTGCTTTTTTATTTGAACGCGTGGTGAACAGATTAAAAATTGTCTGCATTTAAAACTCGATAGACAATCGGTGACTTGAAAGTTACTGCTATGGTTTTCTACAGTAAATTCTCATATGTATTTTCAAAGCGTTTATGTTTTGTTTTAGGAGATGATTTACTTTACATTTTTTTTTTTTATTACTTTTGTTGTAAAAGAATTGTGATCGCCTTAAGGCACTTTTTTTTTTTTATTTACTACCCACATAATGTATAATACAAAGTCTTTTACAAATCAAGCGCATTAAAATCGTAAACTTAATACGACGTGCGTAAGTGTTTCAATAATATTATATAGTAAAAAAAAACAATTTGGAATAATTGTCCTTCAGATGTTTTGTGAATTATTGGTAAACATTCAGGTTTTGATGCTTTAAAAGTATATGAGTTATCTTCGATAATACGAAGAAAGTTTATTACCTCAATTACCTCATGAAAAACGCTTTCGACGCCGATTTTGAAAATGCAAGACTCTTCTACAAAATTTAAGTGCAAAACTTCTATAAGGAATATGTGGACGGATCCACATCACTCTACAATCATAACAAAAATATCTGAAGCTCTTGACTATAATCGGAAAATTTACTTTGGTTTCTTTCTTTGCTGGCTGTTCAAAAATTTACCATTCGGTGTGCAACGACAAAGCCATTGGTATCATCATCATCATCATCTTCGTGATCATCATCATCTGGTGAACCAATCTAAAGCAGTGAATAATATTACAGCTCAAGTTATAACGCATAACCTGTCTTTATTCTAATTTTTTTCAATCCACGAGCTCATGGTGACGCTCTTCATAAAAGCAGGTGTGCTTATTTACATACACATATACATGTTTAAGATCATTTTATTTGTATATTAATGTATGAATAAAATATAATATTTATGAACTTGTGGGGAAACAGTTGTTATTGTGCTCACCGAAATAATAATATTATTCCGTTGTTAAAATCACAAAGTACCGCCCCAAAAACTTCGTAGCATGTGCACGTTTACGGCCAATGTGAGATTCTGAATGGAGCCTGTGTCTATAAAAAGTTATACGATTTCCCTTTAGAGTTGTACTAAGAGATGAGTAAATAAAGTTAATTTTCTAATAAATTCTTTTCCTATTTTAAGTTAAATTTTCGACTATCTTGAGTTGACAATAGCGCTATTATGTTAATACCGATTTGCATAATCAGCTAAATTATCGTCAATTCGTATGAAATGCAAAAAAACTTATTAATTATTATAATGGGTTGGCAATTAAATAACTACTGATTTCACTTATAGATGTCTCTCACTTCCATTTGTATGATATCCGTAAATTTTATGATCTTCTTCTTCTTATATTATGATATCCGTAAATGTTATGATCTTCTTCTTCTTATATTAAGATATCCGTAAATGTTATGATCTTCTTCTTCTTATATATGTCAGCTGTCATCCTTATTTAGCTTTACAAGTTCATTGCGTAGATATTTTCTTAAAGTTTTTTTTTTTACCTCAACATTAATATGGAGTTCAAGCGCGAACCTTTCCGCCATATTATGCTTTATTATTTTCGTTAAGGGAAAGCCGCCAAAAGGTTACGAGATGTGTATGGTGATGAAGGCCTTAAAGAAAGGTAATGCCGAAATTGGTTTGAAAAATCTCGTTCTGGAGATTTTTCTCTTAAAGATGACCAACGTTCAGGTCGATCAGTTGACCTTAATGAGGATGAAATCAAAACGATCATCGAATCGGATTGTCATGTAACTACACAGGAGATTGTAGAGAAGTTAAATGTTTCACATACAGCCATTGAGAAGCATTTAAAACGTGTCGGTCTCGTTAAGAAGCTGGATGTTTGGCTTCCGCACGATTTGAAAGAAATTCATCTGAGAAAGCGCATTAGCGCTTGCGAATTATTGCTTAAATGCAATGAATTCGATTCGTTTTTAAAACGAATCATCACTGGAGACGAAAAGCGGATTGTGTACAACAATGTCAATCGAAAGCAATCGCGGTGGATGCTTAATGAGTCACCGCAAATCACTTCAAAGGCCCATATTCAAAAAAAGAAAATTTTATTGTCAATCTGGTCGGATTGGAAAGGTCCAGTGTATTTTGAGTTGCTTTGAAGGAACCAAACGATTAATTCGGAGGTCTACTGCCGGCAATTGGACAAATTGAATGCAGCGGTCAAGGAAAAGCGAGCAGAATTGGTCAATCGTCACTTTGCACCAGGAAAATGCTAGGCCGCACTCTTCTTTGCCCACTCGACGAAAATTGATGGATCTTAGTTGGGAATTGATAGTATACCCACCATATAGTCCTGATCTTGCACTATCGGATTAACACTTATTTCGATCCCTGGCCAACTCCTTTTGTGGTAAAACTTTCACCGATCAGGACTCACTGTAAAATCTCACTTAACTCACTTTTAGGATCAGACTTTCTACGAGCATGCAATCTTCAAATTGTCCGAGAAATGGCAAAAGGTCATCGAACAAATTGGTAAATACATTATAAATTAAACTTCTTCCCAAGTAAAAAAAAAATTTTATTTTATTGAAGAAATCGACAATTACTTAGTTGCTAACCCAATATTTTATTAGGTAAGCTAGAAAGCTGTCCAATCATTTGTGAACCATTTATTAAACTTTCCATCATTTTTTCAATTTACATTTTTATCAAAAATCTTCAAGGTGGACGAATACACACATGTGGAATCTTATATTATTTTTCAAATGAAAAGATGAAGTAGTGTTATCATTAAATGACTAAATACTCTTTCTAATTATATAATTTCTGGAAAAATGCAGGTTTCTAAAACTTAGAGATCATATGATATTTAACTATTTAACTATTTTCTTTGACTCAGTTTCAAGTTAGTTTCAGGTAAAAAAAGTTTTGTGATTTGAAATCTACATTGCTTGTAGAATCAATCAGTTGAATGACTTCACAAGTCTTAATTTAAAATTATTTAAAACCTCATGTCTGCGTGGCGAACAATAATTCTTTATTCGGTTTATTTTGGATCCTTACCTCATTTGGATGACTTACCTCATTTGCCGCAATGTGACCAATATGAGGTATATTATGTTAGAACATTTTCTACATATTTTTATTGCTTTTTTATTTAACCAAATTTATCATTCTGTTACCTTTAAAAATAGACTTTATTACTACATGCATGTACACATGATTAGCTTAATGTTTTGATCTGATTTATCATTATCTTACTGGTCGATTTGTCACCTGTCGTTATAAGTTCAATGTTTCAAAAATTAAGGTAGAGAGTAAAAACTTGACAGTCATAATGCTCTAGATAAGGTTTTGTACATCTGATCGAAATATGAAAGCGATTATATAATTATAAAACACGTTTTTCATAGCTGAAGTTTTTGAAAACAACAGTAGTTTTTTGAAAAGAAAACACAAAAATTTCCGAAGATATTTATCGGAAGCCTATGAAATATGTCGATGACTCGAGAATAGAAATTAAGCATAAAAATGGTAAAAAAAACATCAATGTTGCATATCAAAGGTAGATTAGTTGTGTGCTGTACAAATCAATTATTCTTAATTTTCCATCTAATTAATAGAAAAGAAATAAAATTTTTTTATTTGAATAAATTATTGGCTTTTCAATGCAGTGATCTAAACGAAAAAGGAAAGAAAGAAAGAAAGTTTTATTATATCGGAATTAAAACTTCAGGTTTAAAAATGTTTTCGTTTTTAAATAAAATTTTATAGAAAAATATAAAAAAACAAATAACGAACTTTTATAAATTTTATTTTTATATAAACATCAAGTAGCACTTTAAATATAAAGCCCACACAGCGAAACGCGAATTTTTTTCAAATCTCGTATGTGTGTGTGTGTGTGTGTGTGCGAGTGTGTCTCCCGTTTTGGAAGAACATAGAAAACATATATATATCGAAAAATATAAATTTTCTCAAATAAATTTAGACTGAGTATATAAATGTATACGCTTCTATGGCTACATGCCACGTAGGCGTACATATATGGACGCAGACATGCAGACCATCATCATCATTACAATATAATTATGGTAATAATGAAGATTGGGGTGCTGATACTGATGAAAATGGAAAAGGCGACAACACGTCATATTATCATATAGAGCATGGGGACACAAAAATTTTCAAAAATATACTGAAATGAAAATCTTCATCAACACCTCCACAGACAACTTTTCGACCAACTCTGATACTCACTGACAAACACGAATATTTATGTATATATATATATATATATATATATATATGTAAAGAACACGCATTTCGTGCTTGTTCGCTAAAAACAAAAAACAGAAGAAAAAAAAAGTTATAAAAGAAAAAAAAAATATTATAGAGAGCATTACCCAGCTGAACAATTTGAGATGATCAACTCCCGGGTAAATTCTTGAGATTGAAAGATAAAAATTTAAAACAATTTAATGTACTGAAATAAGCTTATCTTCCATTTTATTTTATTTGCTTATAAAAGATATAGAAAATTTGTGATAGGAAAGCTGATTCGATATAGATTCTCACTTAAAATGATAATCGAATTGACTTAAGTGTCTTCTATTCTCACTATTTTAAGATTCTGGTGAAGCAAACGCAGTTCGGCAGGAATTTTGTTAAACATTATATTATAATATTTCTTGCGCTACTCTTGTAGTACGTTTAGTTGATATTGTTGATATTTAGTTGCCCCGTTGTCAAGTGTGCTGTGTGGCCGGTGAAAGATGTCTACGTGATACGTTTGATTGTTGACATGTTTTCAAAATACGCTTACAAGTTTATGCGTGTTTTTTTTTTTCGTTTTTTATTTTTATTTTAAATATATTTTTTTATTTTTGGAGAGAAGCAAAGCCCGTATGCTACCGCGTTGACAAAAAAAAAAAAAAAAAAACAAAAAAAGAAAAGAAAAATCCAAACATTTTTATGAACGTTTTCACTTTGGGATTAAGAAATAGCAATGAATTTGCCTAATTTATAGCTTATTAGAGAGATATTTGAAACATACTTTTTCTCGCTTGATGACTAAACGTTACGAAACATATTTAGTAGAAATACACACACACACACACACACACACACATTCCTATTTTCAAGCAATTTATTGTTTTATTTTGAAAAAAAATTCCTTTTCGTAGCTTTAGCAACAACTATGGTAAAAAAAAAAAAAAGGTTTTTCCTTCCACTCTGTAGATTTACACAAAAAGTGTAAGAGATAATAATAGATAGTAGAGATTTGTGTATAACGTTGTTAAAAAATGTAAATCCTTATACCTCAAATAGACATAGATAAACCTTAAATAAGATTAATAGAAAAATATATCGTCCGTTACCTGACAAAAAATTCTCTATACGTATAGCAATTAATTATTATGCATATATTTGTCCGAAGAAATCAGATCTTTTTTTGAAAAAAATCAAACAATGCTTATAGAGGATATAATGTTAAAGTCTTTTTAGGCATATGTCAGTTCAATCTTTAGTTCCGCCAATTCACAATTCATTAATAATTCATTATAAAAATGATGAGTTACATTTTAGCTTTAATAGAATTTCCCGTATGCATCACATATTGCTGGCGTTTTTGTTGTTGCACTCTATATTGAATACAAAGTACAAATGCAATTCTGTATAGAATAGAATGTATAGTTGTGTAAGAGTGATGCCAAGTTTTTGCATTACGGATAAAAATAATCATGTCAGTAGTAAACAGAAAACGAGTATTATTATGAAAACAAGAGCGAACGAATGAAATTTCTAAATAAAATGAATATATAAAGAGTCATGGAAAGAAAACTAAAATAAGACAAAGAAAAAATTTTGCCTTCTAAAAAAAAAAAAATATTTAAATGGAAAGAAAAGAAATAAGTTCATTCGAAACTTATTTCATGAATTTAACTTTCTTTTTTAGCAACAAAAAAAAAGCGAATATTCTTTACAAAAAATTTGTGCGTTATATGAATCGAGTTAGAATAATTTCTTCAATCAATTTAAGTCTGCCGGTTTTTCCACGTATTATTATTGTGTTCGATCTAAATGTCTCAATTTTTTGAGATATTTTAACGAAAATTTGATGTATTGGCTGCTAAAGATAGATTTGATCGGAACATTTTTGCAGCTGCTCCCCATAGACCCCTCCATTTGAAAAATGTGTTTGTACGAAAATAGGAGTTAGCATTTTGTCATGTAAAATAAATGCGAAAAATTTGGTTCAGATGAGTCCATTTTTTGAACCATGTCCTATTAACAATTTCTTAGGAAAAGTAAGCCTTTATTTAATCAAAAAGTCAAATTTTCAATATTTTATGATAATAAATACTCTTTAATAGTAACTTGACATGTATTAAACTATATTAAACTAGTACTAGATTTCGATTAGGTCTATTTTTGGTAGGTCTATTCTTTGGAACACATCCTGTGTAAGGGTTCTCAGAAAAGGTAAGTGTTTATATGACAAAAAGCACTCATTTTTAATATTTCCCAGTGAAAATTGATCCGTAAATATAATTCGAAATAATTCGTAGGTCTCCTTTAGGGACCCGACCATATATAAAGGTTTTCATAGAAAATAACTAAGACAACAGAGTCTGATCTTTAACATTTCATGATGAAAATTGGTTCACAATAATAACTTGACATTAAAATTAATTTCACAGAATTTCAGGACCACGTAAGTCAATTTTTTGGACAATGTCATATGTTTATAATCTTTCGTGTTTTCTTACGAAATTAAGTGTTAAGCGTTGTAGCAGGTAGTAGTGTAGGGTACTTAACGGCCAGGCTTGGCCGGCTGCAAGGCTTTTACTTTTTTTTATCTATTCTTGTTTTAGAATTAAAGAAGCCGTATGTTTTTGAAAAGTAAAACCGAGGTATATTGCTTTGGTCGAGTACTTTATCCGAATTCCATATTGAGAGCTACAAAAGCACTACAGTTTGTGTAGCTGCAATACGAAATAATTTCGTCATTAAAAATCTGTAAGGCATAGAATTATGTATCGGCACTTGACGGCATACACAAATTTCTGAGAACGAATAACGGAATGGATTTATTCATACCCACTGAGTGCTTCGTTTTTCGTCAAACTCACTATTATGTTGTCGGTGCTTTTTCTGGAAATTTTATTTTCTCACTCTCGTCATATAAGAAACGAAAATCGAAGAACTGAGAATCTTCGCCCAATACTGGTAAAGATTTTACTTTAGAGCGAAAATACAAAGATATCGACCATAATGACCAGAATATTTTATATGTATAGGGCAAAGTATTTCAAAATGTTTTCATTTGTCAAAGAAAACGTAAGTTTACGTTACCAGGCGCGATTTTTATACATTTTCTTTGTTTTCAATTCGTTTAGACCAATCGTTCTTTTTCGTTTTTATTTGTTGGAGATTTTTTTTAAAATTTTTTTCTCTTAAAGATATAGGCAAAATGGATTTGTCTATCAATCAAGTCCTTTAATAGGAGTGTCAGTTACTCGTATGTTACACAACAAATTATCGCAAGTCCTTATTCGTTAAGAGTACTATAAGCTATAGCCTTTGAAACGATCTACATGTAATTGTCCTTCACGCTATTCGAAGTATCTCTCCACTTGAGCACACTTTTCGAGAATTTTAGTTCATTTTCGAACCGCGAATTACTTTTTGTTTGGATTTACAAATTTCTATTCTCACTATTTATGTATGAAGTGTTCCTCACTCAAACCCGCGTATGTCCTAATAGCATTTTATATTATCAAACGTAAGTGTTTAGGAAAAAACGCCACGAAGTTTTTTCTTTACCTAATAGATTCCCCAGCGATAAAATATATAGTACATGTGAATGTGCTTAATAGTGTTTGGCTGTTCTTATTAGAAATGCGAACAAAGATCGTAACCTCATTATAAAACATGATATTCTGAAACGCCATTTTCCGTTGTTGTTTACAATATTTACATACACATCTATATGTACATATATTACTCATCGAATGTTCATTAGCGCAGTTTAATGCATAAATATATGCATTAGTATGTGCATGTAGAACCATAACCACAACCTAAACTTTGGACTGACTTAGTCGTTACTCATTTTTTTTTTCTTTCGAATTTAATAGCTTTGCGCCTTTTCGGGTCGCCTTTGATAATATTGATGATGATGATGATTGACAAATACGAATTGCAAATCGCCAAGCTTAACACGACATCAATCACTACTTTATATATGTTTGGCTTTTTTATAAGATTTTTATCATGCTTTACATACAAAAAGTGCTCAACTATAAGGATTTTTCCTCTCCTTATATATATAACATTTCTTAGAATAAATTTGTAGAAATATCTCTAGATTATCCGTGAAGTTTTATACAAAAAAAAAAAAAAAAAACAAAGAGAAATTTCGAATTGAATCGTATGTTTTTGATTGATACATTGGAATACAGAAGACATAGAGACTATAAAAAAATTGATGCGTATAAATTGAACTACAGTTCTGTTAAAGTTTGAAAAGTATATGTTAGTTACAGAAATGTTACTTAACAGTTTGCTTCAAATAACCTTCATAAGGTATCTGTATAAGGCAACGCCATCAGCCCTGATAATTTTTAGCGAAGATTCTTAAATATCGAAATCCCAATGGTGAATACCTGATTCTATAAACTAAACATATTTTTAGTTAGCGAAATCATTCCAAGGTTCTAATGGAAACCACGCGTAATTTTACTTGTCCACAATGCTTTTATTACACGGCACTGTATCATACAAAAAATACGCTATATATTTTCAACTAATTCATATTACAATTTTTTTTCTTATGTGTGACACGAGAACGTATAGCATTATACGTTCTACTAGAACTTATAGCATTATACGATGAAATAGAACGTATAGATTTATACGTTGGAATAGAACGCATAGATTTATTTAAAAATAAGCATTCCCTGTACGGTCTACTTAAAGATAAGCGTTCCCTGTACAGTCTACTTAAAGATAAGCATTCCATGTACAGTCTACTTAAAGATAAGCATTCCCTGTGCAATCTACTTAAAGATAAGCATTCCCTGTGCAATCTACTTAAAGATAAGCATTCCCTGTACGATCTACTGAAAGATAAGCATTCCCTGTACGGTCTACTTAAAGATAAGCGTTCTCTGTACAGTCTACTGAAAGATAAGCATTCCCTGTAGAGTCTAATTAAAAATAAGCATTCCATGTACAGTCTACTTAAAAATAAGCATTCCCTGTAGAGTCTAATTAAAAATAAGCATTCCCTGTACGTTCTACTTAAAGATAAGCATTCCCTGTACAGTCTAATTAAAGATAAGCATTCCATGTACAGTCTACTTAAAAATAAGCATTCCCTGTACAGTCTAATTAAAAATAAGCATTCCCTATGCGGTCTACTTAAAGATAAGCATTCCCTGTGCGGTCGACTTAAAGATAGGCATTCCGTCCACAGTCTAATTAAAGATAAGCATTCCCTGTGCGGTCTACTTAAAGATAAGCGTCCCCGGTACGGTCTACTTAAGGCACATAGGGACCAATTCTGATTACCGAAACGAATCATGTATATACATGGGATACGGTTACGAGTGAAATTAAAAATTTATTTTGTAAAAAAGGGGAAAACTTATAACTTTACATCAAAAAACGTTGCAAACAGAGAAGATCGTTTATTAAAACAACATTTATTCGTTTATTCATTTTTTTTTACGGGGATTTTTGAGGATCAGGCCTGCCTCTTTAACATTGAAGAATAAAAATAAAAAAAAAAAATTTTTTTAAATTTTATTATACATTTGTATTGAAAAATTAACAACAACAGTTCCCAAATGTTTCAATATAAGTTTTACGACTTATATATGTATAATATATTGCCTAAAAGTGGTACGTATTCAAACTTCGCACTAACATAAATTTAATTTTATCACGTCTTTTATTTTAATATATAAGACTATAAGAGGTTTTTAGAAACTAAATGGTACTGAAGATATATTTTTTATCTAAAGAATACTTATTAGACAGATAACAATAATATCGCAAAAGGTTTTCCGAGTTTTCCAAGAGTAGCGGGAATATATAGTCAGCTCCCGCATCCCCTCCTCCGAGAATAAGCAGGTCAAATTCCTCACCAGACTGTAGATTTTGAATCTGATCATCACGTGAGATAAATTTGCGTTTTCGTATCGATGGTCTTGCTACAGCATTATTAACCTGAAATGATGCCTAGGACAGGATTTCATATTGAAAATCTTTATATGAAATACTGTATGTGTTGAATACTTGTGATCAAATGTCCAGCCAGCGATTAACAGAGCCAGCGGCAGCAGCTCTTAATGTCGTAACACCCACTTTATAAAGACGCGATGTCATATTGTGATCTGAAAAGAGAGGGCACACGGGACATGTTATACTAAAAAAGAAATTTAAAAGTTATATTCCCGCACAGTTTTTTTTTTTTTATAACCTCCATGGAATGCATGTATTCTGACAGGTAAATTCTACAGGTAAAAGTAATGAAAAGTAACTGGAAATGCCAGTGTCCGCAAAAAAAAATAAATTTGCAACGATAATTACTTGTAAACTGAGAGAATAATGGACAAACGATGAGCCAAATATGGTGTAGAATCTAGCATGCTTGCTCTCCCTCTAAAGCTAAAGCTTCTTTAACCAAACAATACTGTTCATAATCTACCTACAACGCCGTAAAGAAGATAGTTTTAAAAAATTTCTGAAAGCGCAACAAAAACAAGACAAAATCCCTTTACTCACCCCCCATGATGGCCATTTGTAAATAATCATCATATACCAGCAGCATGAATTCATTTGATTTGGAAGAAGTACCGCTAACGCGAAACCATCATTCTTCACTGAAGCTGTTTTCAAGCCTCGCGTAACGACATCCAAAGCACAACACAACCCGTTTCAGTATGAAAAAACCGGTTGCGAATAGAAAGTTTGGCCACTATTGGAAAATATGAAAAGATTTCCAATATTAGTTCATTGCGAAAATGTCTTTACTAATTACGGTAACGAATTATTTATTCTTAACTACGATTGTGAAGAGTTATTATTTCATTTCTCATTCTTAGGAAAAGGAAGAAGCCATCATCCTAAGCTTTTGTTAGTTCTAAGGCTAAGTTTGAAAACACACCACCACGAGGACTTTGCTATTTTTAGTAGATCGAATAATAGTGAATAAGTAGTCAATATGTGATTCCGGTTCTAATCTTTTAACTCTTAGACACGAACACGAGCTATCATTCTCAACGTAGGCTTTTCTTCCAGATTGTTTGTGATCTTTGAATGAAATTGGATGCGAGCAATTAAGGAAGACGAGAAAAATTCATTTAAATTTTTATATATTTAGATTAACAGCGTAATAGTAGCATATGTATGTACTTAATATTCTTGAAGATAAATGTTACATATATTTAGAAGTAAAATCAAGCGAGGCCATTATGAATATTTGTTGTCGAATCTTGTTGTAGTTTAAGTTGTGACGATCATTAATGATTGTAAATGGCCAGTTTAGTGGTTAGAAAAATGCTTAAGAAAAAAATAACATAGTGACACTAGATGGTGACTAACAAAGATGGCTGGCTAATCGGGTCAGAATTTCATTTTATTTCATTAATGTCGTTCCAATATAAAATATAATAATCGTTTCACAAAACATAGACGAAGTAAAAGCGTCAAAATTTATAGCGCTCAGCCACGCAGACTCGCTATCCTCTAAAGCGATAATAATGAATTGTTACTTAATTTATATAATCTGCTGTGACACATTTCGAGAAGCAAATATTTATGTGAATATATATACATATATATATATATGTCTTTAATGAACTCTAAAGAAAATAAAATTCAAAATTTTTTAAAAGATCAGACGTTTTTACTCGTAATGTCCAAACACAAATCACATTAAAAAAAAACTATTTCATTAAAAACAAAAAAAATATATAAACAAAATGTTAATAAATTATAATAAAAACTTAATAAAAAATTCCAAATTTTTGTTCATTTTACATGTATCTATATTTTTTTAGTGTATTCCATGCTTTCACTGTTCTTAAGTTATAAATTACGGAAAATGGAATTTTTTTTTTCTTTTCTTCTGGTTTTATTAAATTAACATAAATAATAAATTTAATTTTAAATATTATATCTATCTACCGTCGAAGAATTGAGATTTGTGTACCTACTCTAGAATTTCGTTTGTAACAACAGTCATCTTTTATTGGACAAAGACGTAATAAGAAATAAGGAACGAAGGAACGAAACTTTTCTTTTATTCACGAGAAACGAGATAACATATATCTAATCTGGTCAACAATTTGTAGAAGGAGAACCGAGTAAATATATATTTTTATATATTTTTATTTTTGATATTTTTTTTATATATTTTTGATCCGCAAATGAATTGAAACCATTTTATTCTAATGACAATCCCAAGTATTGTCTTTGAATGTTTATTAAACTAACCGTGAAGCTTAAATTTTACTCATTTACCAGTTGATTCACTTATTAAGCAATGAAAAGATTATTGAAGAGTTGAGTATACGGAATTCGTTGCCAATCAAATATATTTGTATTATAAAATCCCAAAAAATTAACCTTTTTTTTTTTGTTGTTATCGTTGCTCCAAATTTTTCTTTTAATTTCGTAAAAGGAACAAAGATATTGAAACGACATTATTATTTCCATCTTAAAGCCAAAGGTAACGGGAATTCGATTCAAATTCTAATGGGAAAATTTCAAAATTTTTATAAAATAATATTTTTATGCTAACCAACGTTATTACTCTTAAACGTAAATTTTTATAAAATAATATTTTTATGCTAACAAACGTTATTACTCTTAAACGTAAATTTTTATAAAATAATAATTTTATGCTAACAAACGTTATTACTCTTAAACGTACTCACTCGCTTACTAATTAATTAGATTAGATGGATTTTCTTAAAGTAAAATTTCACTGTTGCCTTGAAATGATTGTACTACATCAGACACTTTTAATTCATATATAATTGAGTTCATTCATTAATTCGTTGAGTATCCAAATTTCGACTTAAACTGCCTTCTAATTGATTAGCTTTCTAAATAGTTTTCTAATTCATTGTAATCAGTATGCAATATACTTTAAAAAAGAAGCAAATTAAAAAAATTTACATAGCCACACTTGTCTTTGAAAAGACAAGAAGAGAATATCATTATATTAAAACATATATAAATATATATATATATATATATATATACATGTATACATGTATACAAATATATATAATGAGCTATAAACTCATGGTTTTCTTCCTTGCTTTTCATTGCCTTCTCTTTACACTAAAGCCTTGAGTTACGTAAGTACGATATTCGTTTCCTTGAAATTCGCGTTTAAGTTTTTTTTTATAAATCGTTTAAGAGAGATGTGAAAATTCAGAGAATGATAGACAAATCAAGGAGTTGTTTTATTCTAATAGACAAGTGAGCTTATAATAGCAGATATACGAACGAATGTGTTACAACAAATGTATAAAATTTTCAACTCTCCTCTTTCACATAAATTTTTCTACATTTCAAAAATTTCATTTAATATAAAATCAATAATTAAGCAAATTCAGAAGATTTCGATTTCAACAAATTTTTAATCACAATATTACTCAATATTTTCGTTCATTAAGAGAGAATATTTCGAAACGATTTTTCTATTATAAATTGTTCAACGAACATGATGATGATGATGATATTGGACATCGATATATTACAATACGAAGCCTACGAAGTTTTTAATTCACCTGTTATATTATGAAACAGCAACTCTGCCTTTTCGTATTTTGCTAAAAAAAAATATAAATTAAGAAAATTCTTTAATTTCTTTGGATACAAATTGAAAATCAAAAAAGGGAAAGAAAGGCTAAAAAAAAAAGAATTTTCTTGGAGAAAACAAATTTTTTAAGAATTGAAAGGATGGCTTCGTCTGCGCATTGTCAATTATGGATGGGAAGTTTACAATCATACATGACCGAAAATTTCATTATAGCGGCTTTCCGAAACATGGGCGAAAATCCTATTACCGTACGTCTAATGCGTAACAAATATACGGGCGAACCAGCAGGTTATTGTTTTGTGAATTTTGCAACCGATGAACAGGCTACAGATGCTATGCATAAATTGAATGGTAAACCTATACCAGGAACAAATCCTATTGTACGATTTCGTTTAAATATTGCCAGCAATTCATATAAACTACCCGGCAATGAACGTGTATTCAGTATTTGGGTTGGTGATTTAAGTTCAGATGTGGATGACTATCAGTTATATAAGGCTTTCTCGTCAAAATATACTTCAATAAAGACTGCCAAAATCATTTTAGATAGCTCGGGATTCTCCAAAGGTTATGGTTTTGTACGTTTTGGTATGGAAAATGAACAAAAATCTGCTTTATATGATATGAATGGATATATAGGATTGGGTACGAAACCCATTAAGATTTGTAACGCTGTACCTAAACCGAAAAATGAATTAGTTGTTGCATTGGGTACAAATACCAATAATTATGGTTATAGGGGTGCTGTAAACACCAGTGCTTCTACATCCAATGTCTCGATGCCGAATTATTGTCAATATTATGATCCAACCACCACTTACTGGCATGCTTGGCAAGGTTATTACGATCAACCTGTTTCTACACCTGTTGACGTTACCGGAGCATATTATCAACAAAGCATGACTCAACCACATTCCAATCCTTAAACTTTGGCTTAACATGGTGCTGAGGCGTGGAGAGCTCAACATACCGCCCAGTATGAACAACAACACATCGCAGTTGCGACGAACGGGGAAAAGGATGATTATGCTTTAGTTGAGCACAAGTTTATTTTGAATGTTGTTGATAAAATTAATAGAGAAGCATTGTATTCCCATTGATCGCAATTTGTATGATGCTTTGGAAACTTCCAAATAGTTATCACTTGAGCATTTAGATTTACTAAACTATTAAAAACTGTGAGAAATATTCTTCGTATTTCAATTCTACTTTTTAAACACGAATGTAAAATAATGATATTCGAATTTTTGTATTGGAAAATTAATTTTGTACTGTTTCAAAAACCGTCGAAGACATACGGCTTGTTTGGCAGGACTTGTTTAAGCCATATATTTGGCTTCAGTACTGATTGTAGAGACTGATTGTTTTTTAGTTTCCCAAGTTATGGGACATTTTCTAAGGAAAAACGTGAAATGTCTTACGATCTATAAAATCTCCGCTTCAATCCGCGTCATCCATATGTTCACTATCTGGTATATAATTTAATTTCCAATATTTAGTACGAATAAGATAAATCAGAAGTCCAAGTTTTGCAACATAGTGTTGCCGTTAGAGTAAGGTACGTAAGAGCTCCTATTACAGACTGCTACTCTCTTTTTAGATACACTTTTGCATTTATCTTTTCACTTAATTTAAAAGTTTGAATCTAAAGGTAGTAAACTTAGCACACAATACAGCGAATTCTAAAATGTTCCAAAACAGAAGAGATTTCAAATTCTCATTCGAAACGAATGATTTCGAGATCACTGTAAGTTGAGTAGAAAAAGCCGAACTCCGTAGAGGAGAAGCTCGCTTCTGGTATTGGTTGTCAGCGAGTGCGGACATGTGTCTTAAAAAGTAAATTAAGGATTCTCTCACATCACTTCGGAAAGCATTTAAATTTTATTATAAGTGAATGATAGAATAGAATAGAAAATAGGCGAAAAGAAGAGGAAACTTCAACTTTCTATGAAGAAGAGTATCTTCTTAGAAGAAGCAGAGTCGAGGAAGTATGCGGAATACTACTGATCAAAATGGTTATGATAAATAAAGTCGTAATTATATTTCGAATGAATTAAAATTTCAAATAATTTAAAGGTAATCGCCAGCTTCTAAGCTAGATGAAGCTACAATCTCAGAGATAAATCAAAAATTTCGCAAAATATGCTGGGGATCGGTTACATAAGTAAAACATAATCTTCAGAAGGGCAGATGGTGAGAGTCTTTGCTAAAAACTAATTATGTGAAAAAACTACGCTGATCGTAATCTCCATTTATGCTCTATCATTTAAGTCAATTCTGTAGATAGCAAAATTTGCTGTCTTCTGGGGCAAATTTGCATTAGAGTTCACTGTAAACAAAACAAAGTTAACACAAAAATCCTTTTTAAAGGATTTGATTTGTAAAGAGAAAAAATAGCGATGCAAGAAGAATATAAATAAACCAAACAGTTTACTTCCAGTTATTGGAAACTGAGTTAAGTTATACATTAGTTTGGGGAAAAGGTAATCCATCCAATCTTATAAGAACTTCAGGGCTTTATTTAACATTTCGAATTGGAAAATAATGGATTACCTTTTCCCCAACCTAATATAAGGAATTAAATTATTTCTATTTCTTCCACTATATTAATGGAACCTGGTATTATCTGGTAACTCTACATGTGTATCATCCTCGTTTTGAATCGCTTCTGTAAAAATTTACAAATAAATTAATACACTTTGTAATTGCTTTTAGTTAGTTAAAAAAAAAAAAAAAGCAAAACTATTTGGTGTTCCCGTATAAAACTGATCGCTTCACTCTTTTCACTCTCACTCTTAGTTCTTAGTTAAACTATAATTAAAAAAAAAATATATATAAACGTTAAAGCACCGCAATTAATTGCGGTCAATCATCGCTCACCTTCATCTTCCCTGATCTCCATAGTGTTCCGTCCTGCTGCTATTCTCCACCGTTGTGCTGATTTACTAAGTTCTCCCTTTTAATATTTATTTGAAACAAAATCACTTTCCATCGGTTTGAAAGAGTAGTAGTTCTATTTTATCTCTTTGTAAAAGTGGACCTCAGAATCTTATTGAGAATTATAGCGCAATTACCAAATTAATTTCTTTTGCCCAAACTATTTGAATCACTGGTAATAAAAAGGTTGGTAGGATCAAATACATCGAACTGTTAATACGGTTTTTTTTAAAAAAGAGATCCATCTTCCAATAATCTTTTGGAATTTTGCAATTCAATTCAAAACGCATTTTCCGAGCGCAACTAAACTGATATTATCTTAAAGGACTTTCCCAAAGTCTTCGACAGAGTGGATAATAGTTTGTAAAGCCTATAAATTACATCACCTCCCTCTGATCGCACCCAATGGGCTGTTGTTGGACTCTTTCGATTCTAAAGTATTATTTCGTCACTTCTGGTGTCCCTCAGGGCAATTATCTTGGGCCGTTATTATTTTTATCATATAAGTGAATGACTTTCCTGAGTGCCTTCAATTTTCCCAATACATGGTACTAAAGCTCCACAATATTGTGATCTTGTGGACCTGTATACATGGTTTGCCATTAATGGTATGATGATTGAATTCAAAAAAATTGAAGAAAATATCTTTCAGATGGTACGTTGACATCTTATAATCGCATCCTGGAAAAAGTCTGTAATCACAAAGACTTAGGAGTTGTTTTCGACTCAAAACTCTAGTTTGATATCCATGTGGAACTTTCATTTAACAAAGCTGTATTTCTTTCAGGATTTACGAAAAGATGATCTAAGGAATTCCGTGAACCACATATTATCAACGTCTTTAGTTAACCAACCAACTCTTGAATACACATCGGCCGTTCCACTTCCTAATAATAGATACTATGTTGATCTCCTGGAATTCGTTCATCTAGACTTCTTGTTGCTTGCTTTGTCTGGTTTGGTTTGGAATCCTGCCAACCGTATAAGAATAGACTGAAGCTCATTGATTTGCCTACGCTCGATAAAAAGCATAAAATATTGGTTGTAACCTTCACCTTTAAACTGTTAAAAGGAGAAGATTATTCGTTGGCTTTATTAGAACATATCGACATTCACAAACCTGGTAGAACTTGAAGACATTTTGCAACTACGATGTGCAACTAATTATGACTTGTTCAATTCATTTCGAATTATGTATAAAATGTTCAACGATCATTACCATCTACTTCATGTTTTTGATTTGTTCGTTAATAACGAATCCTGCTAAAATCTTGCATGCTTCGTACAGCTTGCATTTGTGATTTATAGTCTTGGATACTGTATATTATTTACTTTATCCTATGTGCGACTGCTTTTGTGAAATTCTTTACTTTGTAAATGCAACTGTTAGCTTTTCTGTGCCTTTGAATAAGGAGGATCTCCTCTCTTGAAATAAATCAGGTTTAGTCTTTTAACTATAAGAATCTCACTTATTATATAAACGACCGAAATATGTAATTATAGCCAATAATAATAAATAAATATATATTTTGTTAGATAGACTAAGCTGGCTTCGTTGCTAACTCACTCCACAAACGTGCTAGATTTTGAAGCCCTTAGGAAGGATTTCCTTGAAATTCAGCATTCATTCATCTTTTGCTGAAATCACAATTTTTTCACTATTTAATTAAATTTTGCACAAATAAACAAAAAAAAAATACTTACATATTGTTCATATTGTTGCACCATTTGCAGCACGAAGGATTAGTGAAAGCAAAACAGTATTTCTTATGTGGCCGCACTTAAACTCTTCAATGACTTCTTCCTTTAATGACAATGTTTTAACGCTTCAGCTGTGATCCAAAAATTCGGACCATTTGTTAGTTCCCTCTTTTGAATCTCTTCCTCATAAAAGCCTTGATAAAAAATATGCCTTAACCTGGAAACAATGTAAAATACATAGCACAAGTAAATGAATAATTGTATTGAGTGAAAATCCATATTTGGGAAACTTCCGAATTTCCGATCATGTTAAAATTGTACAAAAACCTTGAGTTACGTTCACAATGCAAGCTGGTAAAATCAAATTTTCTTTACTTTTTTCTTGCTTTTTTCCAAATCGCAAGCGTTAGAAGTATCGGTTTATCTTTTTCTTAACAAGCCCTGAGATCATGAAAAATAAGGAGAGAATAGAACGTTTAAGTAAAGTCAAGTAAGAAACAAGTGAAAATACTGTAGCAGACCAAGACCGTTCTTTCAATACCCTACAACACCTCGTTTATATAATTCTTCATAATAATAAAAATCAGAGAATAGACCTTTAGATTGTATAAAGGTTGACGTTTCTTAAGAATCCTTATATGTGGCCGGATACAAAAATAAATCTAAGATTTGGTAAAGCTCGTTTTTATGTCAAATTATTCTTATAGGCCAAATTTCACTATGAAATATTAAAAATTATACGTTTTGCCATATAAAGACTAACCTTTTCGTAGTAACGATTATGCGGAAGTCCGAAATCCGAAGTTTAATCATTTCAAACTAAATTTTGCACATCAGTTTAGTATGTCAAAGTTCTAATACCTACTGACTTTCGCTACGAAATTTCGAAATTTCCATTTTTCTTCATTTAATAACGTTTTCACAGTAAAGCGTTATTTGGGCAGCGGTCTCCAAGAGTAATCAATCCAATCCAATCCATTTTCAATACGATTCATCCTTTGAAAAAAAAAAACACGCTACTGTATCAAATTTTTTCATAATATTTTAAAAATTACGACCTATAGATTGAACATAAAATGGATGGAAGATCATTAGACAGACAGTCAGATTTAGAAAATCATGGATCAGAGTCAATCCAACGCACAATCCAACGTAAGCCTTCTCATGTGTTATATCCACTCGTATAAACCCAATATACGCTTTAACACAAGCGATATAAAGTAGAAAAAGGGGAACAAAAATTATATGAAAAATATTATTTAAATTATATAAATTATATAAATGTATTAATTGATGGAAACTAACTCGGCCACAGTCACTTTTACGAGACTACGAAGTCTAAGATTTTAGTATCAAAACAAAAATTGTTCTAAAAAAGAAAACAAATAAGCTAATTAGGTAGCTGAGTGCGTCAAATTTGATGCTCGTCTTTATTGAGTTTATGGTCTTTTGCATATTTTCTTTTTCTTGTCTCTATTTTTGGATAATTATTTTGAACGTTTTTTGTTGAGACTTACCGATGTTTTCTTTACGGCATTCGTTTAGTTTCTATTGAGTTAATAGTCATTTGATTTCTGTGCACAACAATACTTATTGCCAGATAAGTTAACTCGTTTAAATAAAATTTGAAATAACAAATACAGAAAAGTAAATGCATAAAAAGTTAAAATGAACGCGCGCGCAAAAGGCATAAGATTGAGCGCGAGTCATACAATAAGAAGTTAAAAGAAAAAGAATAACAAATCTAAACATATTATTCGCTTATCCCAGCCGTGAGAAATTGAAATGCGCGTTATGCTAGAAATTATTATTATCATTATTATTATATTTTCTAGTCCAATGAAATTAATTCTTAGACTAGAGAAATTAATTGAGCACTAGCATCATAGGCTATCGGCTCTTTTTTCAGAAAACTTATGTTAAATAGTAAGCTTAGATTTAATAAAGTTATATATTAAATTGATGTTATGCTCGGTGGCTGATTTTAGGATGCCCATGGGATTGGATGATCCGATACGATTCTTCTAATAAGAGTAAGATTTATGCAATCGCAAAGAAGGTGTTCTATTGTAAGAATTTGTCCACAACTGCAAATAGAAGCAGAAGATTTCTTAAGTATCCATTGGTATGTTGCAATGGTATGCCCAAGACGAATCCTCTATGCTAGAAATTAAATTATTTCTATTCCTTTAATTATTTTAAAGAAATTTCTTATTTTGTATATTTTATTTTTATTTATTTAGATATCTTTTAAACTAAAGACCTAACAAATATTAATAAAAATATAAAGACACTAAACTTAACTTAATCCTTCTTCCATATATCATTGCCAAATTCACAAACGTTTTCAAAGGTAAATGAATTCTTCTCTTTGGCCAGCTGTAACATACTAACGAATGATTTATTCTTATCTTTGCTTTCGCTCATTATTTTTGCAATGCTTGCTGTTGAAATTATATTTTTTTAGTTTTCTTCGGCCTTAAGTTAGTCGTTCAATTGTAAGCTATAGGCGGTGACCAGTTTGATCTATATCACACGATTTCAACGATTTCTTACTTTCATCATAGGTTAACCTTCGGTTCGGTTTATTAATTTTATAAAAGATGGGCGGTATACGTTTGCTATCTTTCATCGGATTGCTATCCTTCGTTCGGTTCGCTTATTCGTTTCGGTTTATCATTATTATTACAATTAGGTAGCCATCTACAACGGGTATTATATAGCCCTATGCTATCTTTCATAACGGTTACTTTATTCGATTCACAACTATTATTATCATCAGTTAATTGGACACAGCTGTCATCATTTATCGGTGAGCTATCTTTTGTAGCCTTTCTTGCATTCGAATCGTATTCATTTCCGCGGTCAATAGGTTTTCTATTCTGCTTTTCCGCTATAGAATTGTTTTCTCTGTATATCTTAACGTTACATCAGATGTATCTTTATCTAGGGATTCTTTAATCGTATCACTTGCATTGTATACTATCAATCTGTGACTTTATTGTAAAGGAAGCGGTTCTATCAGAACAAGTTATGGTTGTCGTGAATGCTCGTATAAAATTGTTACCGCGAATTACTTTTTCGGTGGCCTTTAGCATCACTCTTAGCCATATATGAAGGCACTATCTGCAGCCTGTCAGCTAGCTTAATACTGGAATTATGTGGCACTCGACGGAGTCAATTTTGAATATTTTAAGCACACCGTTCGCTAATAAAACTCAACATTGCTCGTGTATCGATTGTTGCAATTAACGCATTACGGGCAATTACTATTTTGCCTGCTAATCTGTTTTCCTCAAATGGTCTGATATGTTTCTGTTTGTGACACTGTAGACCGTACTGCTTTTACTTCTTCAATCTCATCGTTCGTTATTCTTCGAACGTTTTCTTGATCTTGTTGCGCAATCTGCTTACGCTATATAGTGTCAACTGATTCAAATGACAGTTGCCCTTGATGATGAGAGTTTCAACCGCGATTCTCTGTCGCACTAAATTTGGACAGTACACAACAGGTATGTCAGATGAATTTTTTTTTGTCGATTTTGAAGGTTACTTCTTTCATTCTATGTTGCTCGTCTAGATAGTCCCATCTTCGGACATACCATAAGTACTTCGGCAAGGTATCACTGTCAGAATATCCGACATGTCTCATCAATGCGTAGGATATCTTTCTCAAACACTTCCCACTTGGTCCATCGATGGTTATTATTCTTAAACCGTACTAATCATTGTATTCTGTGGGGCGTTCCGGTTGATTTCGTAGGTCTCTGACAATTCCTCCAATCTCTCATAAAATGCAATGGGTCCCGTGAGCTGGTGTATTTCAGCTCCCACTTAAGGACTATGTCAATAATTGGCCGATTTTCTTCTGTTTTCCCTTTCTGTCTGCTGATTGTTTGAGCTAAGGTCGGTTCACCATTCTCAACCTACTTCTTGGTAGAACTTACTATAAACTACAATATACCTCACGGCTTTTCGAACTATAATCTTCGGTGCAGGGACACCCTATACTAAATGAGACAATAAAACTTTTCTGATTTATTTTTTTTCTTCTCCCCCCCCCCCCCCCCCCCCCTTTTTTTTTTCTTTATTATATAATATATAACCTTGGTTCACAATTTTCTTTTATATAAAACACTGTAGGTCGCTTTCTCTACACAATTTCCAGTTACTAAGTGGTGTCTGCCTATCTGCCGTTTTTCTGAACTATCGTGGGGACGAACGCGATTGAAAATTTGAACAGAATCTTTATATAACAAAAATCAGTAGAAACTATTATTTTGATATGTAAAATAACACAATTAATGGATGATTAATAACATTAAATTTATTTTCAGCTTCTTTAATGAGAACAAATTTTATTTAGCAATCCTAACTAATGCAAAAATATTTGGGTAACTTCTTTAGAAGTCTGCATTCTGCATTAACCCTAGCACGAACGGTACATTTTATTTACTGTATTCGTCGATTCGGAGGTTTCAGTGACAGGTCTGTAATTTCTTAACTCCGACTCCAATTTTTCTTTATCAGCTTTGAGGTTCGCAACTTGTTTCTTCAAATTTTGTATTTCTATTATCGCCAACATTAAAGCTTTTGCTGTTGGAGAGAGATTTTTTTTAAAACCTTTAAATTCCATATTTAAATCTGATTCAGAGACGGCATCGTCGGAGTAGTGACATGCTTCTAGGTTTTGTACCTCAGGGATTAAATCTGAGGAAGGATTTCCATTGTCGAAGACAGGCTTGAAATCGGCGGAGGAGGTGAATACGTTCATGTCCATCATTTGGTCTTCGGCTATTATGCCTTCATCTGTTTCTTCTTTAAGTCTTTTAGCTTGCGCGGAAGTGCAGGGTTGTTCTTCATCCACCTGCACTATCGGACGTTCGTTACTACGTACACGCGCACACTTTTTAATTGGACTATTTTTTGGGAAGTGTTTCTGGCATATATATATTATTTTTGTATGGACGTTTTTGACATTGAATAGCTTTAGCCATTCCTCTCGCTTCGCCTGTGGTACAGTCCTCATGACCACATGTTCTCCTTTTCCGTCGTTTTTGTATTTGCAAACAATACATCTTCTCTTTCCCATTTTTAGAAAGTAACCCAATGATATAGATTACTTTAAATGCTAATGAAATTTATAAAATACCGACGAACAATACGAATATTATTCCGCGATAAAACTTACAATTATAATAAAATAGACTTAATTAAGATTTAAAAAGAAATAACAAAAATTATGATGACAATTTTGTGACAATTCTTCTAAATTAGTATTTAAATATCTTACAATTATGCAAAAACTATATATTAAATATTAATAAATATTAAATATTTTTAATATTAAATTATTTTATTTTTTTGGAAATTTAAATATAATAAACAGCTGAAAATGAGACAAAAATTTATATATTTCAAAATGGAAATGATAAATTATACCTCCTCTTTGTGTAATACCGTAGTTTAAGCTGAAATAAAAAAAGATAAAGAAGTCGGTTATACTTCTTGTCATCTTCATGTGTAATTATAATTATTTGAAATATTATATTTATATATTGTCACCATAATTTGTCATCATAATTTGTCATCATAATGTACAATTATTATTATATTTAACGAAAAAAGAAGAACATTTAGAAAATACGTTAGACTGAATCATTACTTTTCAGAAAAACTTAAATATTTAAAAAAAAATAAAAAATGAAATATTAAATATTAATTGCCAAAAGAACATTTTTTGGTCGTAGTTAGTGTCTTAAGATATATATCTATTAGTTTAGCATGTTGCACATATCTCTTATGTTATTGTTGCAGTCGTCAACGTTATTATATTTAGGAGCAATTGTAAAAATACAATAAATTTTTGCAAATAATAAGCAAAGTTGGGCTAAAGCTTGTTTTGTGAATTTGTTTTGTTTTTTATTATTAATACCCGTTCACAACAATTCTTTTCAAATCTTTTGAAATTTAATTGGAAATGGTTTAAAAACTTTGAATGCAATTCATTTTATTTAACTTTTGGTACATAAAATTTATGAATGATTGAATGGCACGATAAGGAATTTATTAATGATTGAATGGCACGATGAGGAATTTATGAATAATTGAATGGCACGATGAGGAATTTATGAATGACTGAACGGCACGATGAGGAATTTATGAATGATTGAATGGCACGATGAGGAATTTATGAATGATTGACTGGAACGAGGAGGAATTTATCAAATATTGACTGGCTCCATGATGATTCTATTAATGATTGAATGGCACGATGAGGAATTTATGAATGATTGAATGGCACGATGAGGAATTTATGAATAATTGACTGGCTCGATGAGGAATTTATGAATCATTGAATAGCACGATGATGAATTTATTAATGATTGAATGGCACGATGAGGAATTTATCAAATATTGACTGGCTCGATGATGAATCTATTAATGATTGAATGGCACGATGAGGAATTTATGAATGATGGACTGGCACGATGAGGAATTTATGAATGATTGAATGGCACGATGAGGAATTTAGTAACGATTGAATGGCACGATGAGGAATTTAGTAATGATTGAATGGCACGATGAGGACTTTATTATTGATTGAATGGCACGATATGTGTTTTCTTTAATCTTTTGAATAAAGACTATTATTAGTAATCTTCCTTCATTCTTTTCTCCTTTTTTTTCTCACAATATACGATATCCGATAATAAAATTGCAAGTTGACCTACCCGACAATATCAGTCTAAATTTGATTCAAAATTTGTTTCTTCGTCACTACGACTTTGCCATCCTACTTTTCTTATCTGTATCTATATTCAACGTATAGTTCCACACTATTAAACTTAAAATTCTCTCACTTACTTGCGTGAATTTATTAATTTAGCATTTTCTGGACAAGAGTTTTCTTCAAACGCAAACTAGTAATCCAAAACGTAAGCTATTCTCTCATTCACTAGTTTCAATTTTAATTTCTCAATAATTTCAATACCTTTATCCTAATATCATATTTAACCAAGCGACAGAAATCATTATCAATCATATCATTCTTTTCACCTTTAATTATTTCAAATTTTCTCTTTTCTTTTCCTTTTTTTTACTAACTTCTAAGCAATGTAAATTTTTACAATGTCAGCTTTTTCCAAACGGAAATCAATATCGCTGTCCAATTTGTAGTGTTTTGGGAAATTCTGCCTTGCTTCTCGCCAAAACGGCAATAATTGGTACTAATTAAGTAAACCCTGGACAACTGCCGAAAATTTTCTATCATCAAGTTCAAGTGTCTATGCTAATGTGCACAATTCTCTTATAGATGTCTCTTTACTATATTGGCGTTTATATATTCGTCTATTTATAGTCACCTACACTATGCCACTGCATACATTCTTTTCTTCTTCTTACTTTTTTCTTTAAAACGCAAATATTTTCCCCAATCAATCATACATGTGTATTATACGAAATTACTAGGGATTTATTTTCCGGATTTTTCTTCCCCGGTATCTGGGCTTTTTCTCTTAATTTTGATGCGACTCTCGTTATCCCTTTTCTTTAACTTTCTAAGCTCTTGACCTTCGGATTTGCTTAGATTTTCTATATTCTATTCTTTTCACGTTCACTTTCTAAATCTTTCTTAAATCTTCTCTACGTAATTTTCCCTATCACGTTCCCTGATCAAGATCTTGCCTCTTTATTTTTCTTTTTTTCAAAAAAGCATGTTTTTTTTATATTCCACTTGTTGTATTATCGGCAGCGACGGCAACTTGCAGCGGTCGTTTAGTACCAGCTGCACTTGTTTCGAATAAGAATCCCCATATCCCGACTTAATTATAATTACTACAGTCTACCGTTTTAAAGCAGTAAGCTTACATATTTATCTTAATTTAATATTACAAGTTGGGAGCGTGTTGAACAAAACAAGTGTTCGACTTTAATCCTCACATGATTAATTTTTTCTCCTGATTTGCTCTCTTGTTTTTCGTAATCTACTTATATTTGCTTACATTGCTTTGTTGTTGCTTCTTATATTTGTTGAATAACTTGTTTAATAATTAGAGTTTGTTCGGGCAGTGTAAAACTCGAGAAATGTTTATGAAAAAACCGAAAGCCGAGAATCAATAAATGCGTGACGCACACAACTGCTAACTATACAATACATTACATACTTAAAGCTACAAACGTAAAACCACAAAAACAAAGCCAAAAACAAATAGGAGACGTGTGTGCATGTATGTGTCAGTTTGTCTCTGATTTAATCGATACAAGCAAGGCAAGTTTCAACATAGTGTGCGATGCAAAAATAAATAAATAGTGAATAGCGATACTTTGACAGCTTCAAGTGTTTAAATCGTTCTATTCCATTGTTGCACTTCTGCTTGATTCAATCCAAAATCTCTCTCGGCATTTGTCCAAATTTCTAGCAATTACAATTGCAATTAAAAAATTCGGCATTTACAGATACAAACATTGGCTTTGCAGATGTTTTCTTCACGTACGTTATAAAATATTGAATGGTTTCCTACATTTCATGCAAATGACACAAACCTTGGAATTGTGATTATTTTTTGCACTTCGTTTTATTGATCATTCGCAATAATTATAACTTGGAGACTACGAAAAAGAACAATAGACGGCTCTAAAACTTTGTTTTTATACAAGATGGAAAGATTTTTCAACTGCTAAATTCTGAATGGAATTAGTCTAGAGTATAATAATAATAATAATAATAATACTCTCAACGTATTGAGATTAATCCAATTTACTCTCAAATGTAAACGATATAACTTTAAAGCACTTAGACTCTCAGATATTATATTAGTTTGGGGAAAAGGTAATCCATCCAATCTTATAAGAACTTCAGGACTTTATTTAACATTTCGAATTGGAAAATAATGGATTAGCTTTTCCCTAACCTAATATATTAGTTTATTACCAGTTTATTACCTAACCTAATATATTAGTTTGGGGAAAAAGTAATCCATTATTTTCCAATTCGAAATGTTAAATAAAGTCCTGAAGTTCTTATAAGAATGGATGGATTACCTTTTCCCCAAACTAATATATTTAGATGCAAATTTAACTTGGTTATGGATGTTTGGCAACCCATTTGATTTTTGATTGCGAGTGCGGATTGTTTTCGCTTTTCTTTTACTTTCAGTTGCGAGTTTAGCATGAACACAAGTGGGCCTGAATTGGATTGTTACTTTCTCAATGAAAAAAAACAAGATTTTATAATCAAATACATTCTGTTTATGTGCCAATTATCGCAACTGTCTGTCTTCCCAGAATTGAAATTACTGATTTGTTGAAAATGATAGGATTAGCGTTAAGTGTCTGTATAAAATACTTCGTTAAACATTGACATTTTAAGTAATTGGCGAAATTTTTAATAGTTAGCAAATTAATGAAAGCCATTGAAATATGAAGACAATAGCAACAAATTGTGCAGATTTGTATTGAAGATATTTGAAAAATGCCGAACACGAATTAGCTACAAGAAGTTTAACTTAATAACTTATTTCAAAGTTAGTATTATATATTCTTTTCATACTTTAATAGGATACATCGAATACATTCCTTATTTTCTATTTCAAAAAATTCTCGTTTGCAATTATTGTATAATCTGTGAATTTAAGTATTACCATGTTCATGAAATTGTTTCTGAAGCTTCGAATTTGACAAGATCTTTGCGTCAAGTAGGTTTTTAAGTTAGCTCCACTGTAATGAAAAACTTAGAAAACTATATTTGAAAGAATGAATATTTTCCCACTCATTTTCATCACAAGAAAGAAGGCGCGTGATGTATATTATTTTCAAAACAGAGTTGCGATATAATCAGATAACTTCGTTTTTGAAATATTAAATATATATATATATACAGTGGGTAAAAGCCAAACTCGTACACCACAACATTTTTTTTCTTTGTCCGATTTTTTATACCCAAAATATAATTTGAGAAAAGTTCAGTATTAATTTTTTA
>KK351103.1:645433-724448 GCA_000671755.1 Glossina brevipalpis
CTTCATTTCATTGATGAGATTATGGATTGGAAGGTTTATTTAGATATTTTGAAACGCAATGTACCTTTGTCAAGTTGGGACTAGGCCAAGATTGGTACTTTTATCAAGATAACGACCCCAAACATAAGGCCTACAATGTACTGACCTGGCTGCTGTATAATACCCCACATGTTTTGGATACACCAGCACAGAGCCCAGATATAAACCCTATTAAGAACTTGTGAAGTTATCTTCACACAAAAGTTCGCCAGCATAGCATTTCTAACAAGGAAGACTTAAAAAGAATATTACGTGAAGAATGGGAAAAAATTGAGAACAGTTATTGTGAAACCCTTGTAAAAAGTATACCTAATAGGCTAGAAGATGTAATTAAGAATAAAGGGATGCATACAAAGTATTAATTAGTATATAAGCATAATATATAAAACAATCTTTCAATTGTACGAGTTCGGCTTTGGCATTGAATTTACTGCTGTTTTTCTTTGTCGTTAAATAATATTGTTAAAGATCAAAATTTTTCCTTTTTGGTTTTTGTTATTAAAAGTTAGTGAAATAAGCTATAAAAAATTAATACTGAACTTTTCTCAAATTATATTTTGGGTATAAAAAATCGGACAAAGAAAAAAAATGTTGTGGTGTACGAGTTTGGCTTTTACCCACTGTATATATAGTTACATTTTCTTTTGTCACTTTGTAACGAAGCATCCTCCCTCGTCACGAGCATTTGTCATTTATCATGCCGTTATTTTTTATTATTATCTTTGTTTTCTTTCTTATGCTTATTTTTATATTTCTCATTTCTAATGATAACATACGTTTACGTGTTATTATTACTTAAGACACATTTTTCACTTCTAATTGTTATTTTTCTCTTTTGATTATTACTATTACTTGAGACATAGTTCATGTTAAATCATATGCGTTGAAGGATTAACAGTTAAAATCGTTAATTCTCATTTTTTTATATACAAGCGATTCTCTTAAAAATAAAAAACAAAAGCAAACATCTGTATAACTGTATAAAGCTCATGCGACAGTGTGTATGGTATGTATGTGTGCATTGGCACATGTCATACCGTACATAAAGCGAATTATCACAGTTATACATTTGTCTGAGTATATGTGTGCAAATGTAATGTACATGTATTGTATTGATTTTGTAAAGCAGTGCAGCCACAAAAAGGTATAAAAACCCGGCGAAAATTAATATTTATTCCTTTTTGCAAGGAGCAGTCATTGTGGTGAGTCCTTAGCTATTAATTGTATTCATGGGAGAACTCCGAGTGGAGAAGACTGGAAGTCCTTCACTCGTAGCATTCCCTTGAATCAAACGGAGGTTTTCGAATGCTCACTTGAGAGGTCGGACTGGAGAAGACTGGTAGTCCTCCGTACTGAGACTCTCCTGGGAGCAGGCTTGAACTTCCACAATAGCTTTCCTCCATAGCTTTCCTCAATAGGTCTCCTCAATAGTTTTAAAGACTCACCCATCAGTGCTGCTATAAGTAATTCCCGTGTTCTTGTACAGAAATCCGCGTCATTGTGAAATCCGCGTCAGTCAGGTTCCTTTTTGCAAGCAGCAGTCATTGTGAAACCCGCGGCAGTTATATTATCGCGAGCAATTATTAGTGAATTACAACAGCCAGGTGCCCACAGCCCACTGTGCTGATTTTTGCCTTTTCCGAGTTTTTCTTGCGCGAGTTTTTTTTTTCTTTTTCGAGTTTTTCCTTCTCCGAGCTCTTGTTCGATCCGTATTCTTTGGCTTCATCATCCCTTTCACCAGCATTTCCCTTATCGGGAATGGCTTTCATTAATCGTTTAGAATCGTTCGTATAGGAAACAAAAATTTATAAAATGAAGCATTTCGATTTGGCAACAGATTTCCAATTTGGTGCTTCTTTATACCCACTAGCGAAGGTGAAGGGTATATTTCATTTTGTCATAATGTTTGCAACTACCAAAAGGAAACTTCGGAGACCTCACAAAGTATATTTATTCTTTATCAGCATCAAATTTGGAATCTCTTTGTCCGTCTGTCCGTCTGTGTAATGTCTGTAGTAAACGTTCTCCAGACCACAAAAATGAAAATATCGGCTTCAAATTTGGTACAAAAATTGAAAGTTCTTTTACGCATATTGCAAATGATCCAAATCGGTCAAAGGACACACTCATAGTGCCACATAGACTAAGAACATCTCTGTTTTCGGTGGCAAAAAAAATTGGGTTTTGTGCTTAGTACTCATAGATAGATCTGCACTACCTATTCCGTAGCCTTTGTGTAAGAACGGCAAGGATTGACCACGCCCGTTCGATATAAGAAAATATTGAAATATTTTTTCGTGGAAACATTTGCAATATTAAGAAGAATTCTTCCGAAGCCTCGTAAAGTGTATATATTCTTGATCAGCATGGAATTCAGAATCCACGTAGACATATATGTCGGTACGTCTGCCTATCTGTCTGGCTGCTTAACTATGTAATGTCTGTGGTAAAAGTTCTCCTGGCCGTCAAAAATTAAGATGTCGGCTTCAAATTTGGTAGAAACATTGGAAGTTCTTTCATTACCGCGCCCATCTATTACAAATTAGTTTTTCCCCATTTTTGAAGATAGGAGTGATGGGTAGAAAAGATTCGGCACAGTCGAATATATCTTTCTTACTTGTTGTTATTCTATATCGAGTCATGGGACAACGATTTTGGAAAAATGTATGACTTCAGCGAAGAAGAATTCATTTTCTGATTTCCCCGAGACAAGGCAAGTGATAAAGCATGAAAATAAATAATTTTCAAATACACTCGCACAGAAAAATATCGTTATACACATTTCCATGAAAATTATATTCACGTTACAAGTTTGGTGCACTTAAATAGGATTACTTTTTAGATGAGTGCGAAGGTCATTTGCCACAGTCTGCAGATGCATGAAGTGAATTTAAACCAGCAGCTGTACCGAAATAAAACAGACTATGAAATAAAATGAGCTAATAATATGACGAACAGACATGAAAATTTACAATTCGAATACATATATTATAGACATGTACGTTATTACTCGCACACATGTACATCTATGAAATTGTCTGCATTATTTACGTTTATGTTTCTATTTTGAGGTGACATATGGCTACATAAAATGCATGTTAAGTAATTTTATTCAACAAAAATAAAAGTACGCTATATTTAAGGCTCGTGCCTCCAAGAGATCTTAATGGAGATAGAGAGTTGTTGATTATCTCCTATAGGCGATGGCTTGCCACGGCACAGTTAAATGGCTTTCAAATTAAATTAGCATATCAACGCCACGCACAAACGGTCGCTTGTTAAAATATGCCATTCATTTATAATAATTACATAATCGTCGTTTCTAGGTGAACAAATAAAGAGCTAAATGCTATTTCTTCATACCTTATGTGAGCATTAATTCATGTTTATCGTCATTTGGAAACCAAAAACCAAAAGACCTTTAGGAAGCGAGACAACCATTTAGTTCTAAGATGATTATTAGGTATCACCTTCAGATACTATTTCAAGAACTCTTTCAATTGTCGTTAATTATAATAAAAAATTTATGTTTTTCCTAACCTAAAACCTAAAAATAAAGAAATGCTTTCATTTTATGCTACGCATCCTATATGCCATAAAGAAATTCATTGTAGGGTAACCTGAATGTTTCGCTGTTATAGATGAATTAACGAGATTGTCATACCACCATTCTCCTGTTCTGTGTACTATGGAATAGTTTTCAACAGTTCTCGGCATAATTCAATTGCTAGCAAATGCCTGTTTGAAAAATTTGATATTTTATCCTTCCTTATATCCTTAGTTCTTCCCTTTTCCTTCCCTTCTTTCACATTCTATATGAGATCATGGGGGTGTGTTTTACAAATTTTGCATTTATATGCGTCCCAGACGTACGCATTTGTTCTAATATTTTGCCTTTTGACATCTGTTATTGTGGTTTTTACCCTATAAATGAAAGCACGTTCGTCTTTTTTTTTTATTTGAAATATTTTAGTATTGATTGCACGCCTGCGCATTACATTATTATGCACCTTTGCCTTGAGACATATGCAAACATATGTGGAACAGAATAAAGCAAAGCATATGAAATATTTTTGGTAGATTGTTTGTTTAATATGTTTAACTTTATTTCAACATCATTAACAAAAAAATAATATTGAATAGAAAAATTTTCAATGCTTCACATTTTTCTCGATATAATAATTTTTTTTTTTTATTATTTCAACGATATCTTTAGTAATATATTTTTCACAATCCTTTAATTGAAATGAAAAATAAATGAAGATATTTAATAAAAATGTTTATTAACGGAAAATGTGACAAATATTTACTATATGCAAATTTTTGAAAGGGAAAGGGAATTTCAAGGGAACTAATTATTCTCAATAAAGTTGATCTATAAATATTAAAAACCGTCATCATTAAAAATAGTTATGAGTAAAATATTTACAAAACAAACGAGGCCTTTTTTTGAAACTTGTGTGTGAAACGGGGAAAAAATCCCTTTTCTTAAATGAAAAGATGACAATCCTTTGACTTAAGTTACAAAACAAACGAAATCACAAAAAATAATAAACAAATGTTGAATGTGTAGCAGCCATCATCTTATGATTGAAGCTCTTCAAAAAGATAATTACAAGGATTACAACTTCATAGAAAGCATGCCAGAAAATCTCTTTACACATATAAAGAGATATATGTAAGAAGTAAGTAATCCTTTGCCTGCTGCTTTTTATTTATACAGAAAAAATTTATTGTGAAAGGATACTTTATTATATGTTCGCACATTGTGCGTCAAGATATGATTTTTCCATCCTAATTGAAGTTACTTCCAACAAATTACCATTTTTCGGACATTAATTTTAAGGACGCTTACTTTTGTATTCACTGAAGCCTTTTGAAGATAAAAGTCTCTCTAAACGGCATACAGCAGTAAGAAGCATATTTAATTTTTGAAATAGTTTTTATAGTTTTATAGTTTTTTTCTTTCAATTGTATTGTTTTGCTTTCTCTTTCACAGCATAATTGTTGTTCACTTACCGGTTTCAAGCCATTTACATTTTTTTTTTTATCATAATTTTCATTTAGGAAAACGTAATTATTGTTAGGATTTCCTTTTTACACATTAATCTGCTGTTCTTTAAAATGTTTTCTGGCTGTTGTTAACAGAATTAAATTATACTATAAAAGTCTTCAAATTTTTTTCGTTGATCAAAATGCTAATTTAATGTTTCTAGATTAGAAAATATTCTTTTCCTTTGTCTTTTTTTTTCTTTTTTGTTAAATGTGTTTGGTGATCAGCAAATCAACAGAAATGACGGCTTGAATAATTAAGAAGATTGTGATTTATAGCCTTATTCTGAGCAAACTCATTGACAGCCATTAATGACATGATTCTGTTAAACAAATGTTAAATTCAATTTATGATAATTCGTCTCATTTTCGTATTCTGACGTAAACTCAATACTGTGAAGCGTTAAAAACAATCTCTCAATTCTGTAATACGCTATTAGGTGATTCACTACGCATATGTTATAATAACAGCGTAAAGTAAAAAAAGAACATTTTTCTAAACATTTGAACGAAAAGTATAAAAAATGGAAGAAAGAATCATTTTGTGTGTGATTTTGTGGAAAGTGAGCAAAGGCGAATGTATATAAATCCTTAATTGTTAATAAATTGCAATTGAGAGATAAAAACGATAAAAACTTGCTATGGGATTTCATGAAAGATTTGGAACCCCTTGAAATGCGGAAAACTTCTTTGTCCTTTGGAATCGGTTAACAATTGCGTACTCTTTCTAAAAAACTTATACTTTTTGGTACATAGATCTTATCAGAAATGCATAAGAAACCATTATTTGACTCCATTGAACCAGTCATCAGTTTCAAGAGTCTTTAGAGTACGCGTGGATTTTTTTGACGGAACCGCCATCACCACTGCCATCAACTAACTTCCGAAGAGAAGTGAAAAAAATAAATACACAGAATTGTAATTTTATGTAAAATAAAATACGTATTTCACTTTAGAAAATAAAAATAAGAAAATATTTCAATAACTTCATTTGTAAAATTTGAAAATTTGTAAAATAGAAATAAGTTCATTGTTAAAACCTAAAAATAGCCCTTTTTATGAAAGTTAAAAACTTCATTTTTATCACTTTATCCTTTAGTGAACTCTTTTATAGTGTCAGCTAATTTTTTTGTGGGTTTTTTCGAAGATTTTCAAGAATTTTTATTTCTTTACAAACGGGGATATAGTGAACGTACTTGATGACAAGCTTAGTTCATCTACTAAGCCATTGCTATGTAAAATTGATGACTGCCTTGGTGTATTGTGTACTATTATAACCATGTGAATGAAGATTGCATATTAAAAATAATTCTAAAAAGCTAACAATGACAAATCCTTGGCGTCCAAATTGTTGCATTCAAATTTTTGTATAAAATTATTCCTTATTTAATTAAACTTTTAAGTTAGCTTTTCCTTTTCTTTTCTTTACGATCACAAAAGAATTCCTTGTTAAAGGAACAACTAATCTTTCGTGCCAGAACAATAAGCAAAGATTTTCTGGTGTGTAATTTAACATATTTCAAACCAAGAAAATAAATAAATAAGTACTAGACCCAAAGTCTTGAAAATTTTCTTCTTTCAAAAAAAAATTTATATATTCTCCCTGTTAAACACTAGACATTTCAATAAGTTGAGTTTCAATTAGCTGTCTTTGGTCAACAAACAATACCGTTTGCTCTTCAAAGTTCCTCTGCAGGTAAAATTCTCGATAAATACAACTAATGCAAACTTAAACATTGTGTAGTCGCTGAGCGTTCAAATGCCAAATATTCTATAACTTCCAATTCAATACTTGTATGGCCTTACCTCACAACAATATTCTTATATTATTTTAATCTCGACATATGATATAATCGAAAGATGCCATTTTATGCTTACAGAGCTTGTTCGTGTACATTTTACTTTCTGCTCATTACTCTCTCGTCATTTTGCATTCCCACTAATTTAAAACATTTTCGATTTGTGCACTCATGATGATTCATTGCCTTCTAAGAGGGTGTTTATTCGTTTTATCTAAGTTTCTAGGTTCCTTGTAATAATTTTCTTCATCGATTTTCTCAAGTTTGGCTTATTCGTTTAGACGTTTTGATTTGTAATTCACCTTATTTTAGTCATTAAACATTTTCGGTTTCTTGAATTTTACAGAGATTCCATACTTTTTATTGAAGTATCTACCAACTTTTTGTTGGTCTAAATTTTAATGGGTGGGGGAGGCAGATATTTTTTATATTTATAGAGTACCGTGCAACACAGCCAGCCTTGGAATACTGTGGGAAACAGGTAGAAAGCAGACATTCTTTCAGCTTATATTGTAGGCGTGGCCTGGCATCGAGTTAGCCTATTTTCAATACGAATCTACGTGCAAGGACATTACATAGGCGGACAGACGAACAGACGGACGTGCTGAAATGGATGCTAAATTTAATGCTGATTAAGAGTTTATATATTACACGTTGTGGGGTCTCCGAAGTTTCTTAGTGGGAATTACAAATAAAATGACAAATTGAAATGCAACCCTCACCTTCGGTGGTGGGTATAGAAAGTGTCACTGCTATTAGCTTTAGGGGTTGCACATGAATATGCTTGAAAAATGATAAGTCAATAGCCACAAATAAACCTTATCATGCCGCATTTCATATTTTTAATCTCTTACTGTTTATATAAATCTACAAAATATTCTAGTAATGAAGGGTGAGTTTAGTTTTGAATGTAAAATGTAAATGTGTATAAAAAGAATCTCAATTATTTTTCTTTCTTTAGTCACTGTGTTAAATTTGTTCTATTGAATTGTTACAGGGTTTTAGCAAACTACTGGTTTTTGAAAATAAGCTGGGGGGGAGTCGTCATGTAACGTTTTCTTTTCCTACGAAATATCATTTAGAACGTTGAACGTTGTCTGAATTGTTTTCTGATAAAATTTTTTGAGCTGAACATTCTTGGTAACCAGAAAATAATTAATTATTCAGCTATAAGAGAAAATGTTGTTTTCAGAATTTAAATCTTACGTCACTTTATTTTTATGTTTAAGATTTTATTTTTTTTTTAAATTAATTATTGTTCGAGGAGTATAGGGTTTTCTCTTTTATGTCAAGCAATTGAATGAAATGTCGCTATTAAAGCAACATCTTACATACTGTATGTGAGCGATAGTCTATATGCCCATGTCAAGGAAACCACATAGTCCCACTAACCGGGTAACCGACGGTAATAGCCATCATGAAACTTCCTAAGCTAACGAACTGTAGCGTGGGAAGTTCCAAAACTGAGTACATAAGCTCACATAAATCGATTTGCAAAAAGAACGATAAAATTGTTAAGTAAAAAGAAAATAAATGGCAATAACTGGCAAGGACCCTCACTTAACTAATAAAAATTCGTTAGTGTTTACTCATCTGTACGAAATTTTTAATTTTTTACACCACATCAGCGCAATATAATATTAAAAGGTGAATAACAGACAAAAGGAGAGAAATCAAAAACCTGCAGATCGTAAATTCACACGTTGCTCATCGAGCAGAACATATAATATATGAACTTGTACATGCATGCATTTGCATTTGTACTTATTGAACTCACACTCATAAGAATTGTCAACGAATGTGCTCTCTCAATAACAAGTGGCAGTTTGTAACCATCATAATTGAGACGATCAACAACAATATGTAATACAGGAATGCTTTCTTTAAGAAACCACCACCTTCTTGATAGTAGATAAAAATCTTTTCTCAAGTGACTAAGGAACAAAAATTAACGGAAATAAGAAAACACATTACTTTGCGGAGAATAAGAAGATGAGCATTAAGAGCTGATTACATAACATTTCTCTATTATTGTATTGCGTTTGCATAATGTTTGTAACATAAAGCAATTTAAAAGTAATTATTTGAAATAGGAGACAGAGTTAGAAATTCTATATCTGTAGTTTAACATTAACAGAAGATTGAAAATAACTTTTCAAGGAAAAATTAAAAGACCAGAAGGCAATCATGTAACATTGCCCAGAGGGCAATTATGGGCACGATCCCAAGTACTTTCGCCGCCACGATCTCAAATATCTACGACCTCACGATACCAACTACTTACGATCGCAAGTATATACGGCAGCACGATCCCAAGTACTTACGACCCCAAGTGCTTACACCGGCAGTACCCAAGTACTCACACCGTACATACATACTTGCATCGGTAAGAAATTTTTGCATCTGTATAGAGAATTTTTGGACCTATATGGAGAATTTTCCCATACAGATGGAATGGATGGATCCCAAGTACTTACGACAGCACGACCCCAAGAACGTACGACAGTATCCCAAGTACTTACGACCCAATTTTTAATTAAATTCACAATATTTTTATTCAGGTCATTGGCTCTGGCTAACCGTTCAATTTTTGTGAGTTCGAAATGCGCAATTATCTAAGGAAATTCAGATTTGATGTAATTAGAAAACCAAGTGCCTTTCCAAATTGGATTAATTCCAATAGGAACATAAAAGAACTTCTAATAATATTGCGTCCTTATGATATTGAGTCGGCTGATTCCTCTGTTAATTACAATTTGTTTCCAAAATTGTTCCGACGAATTTGTGTGCATAATACATTCAAATTTTCCATTTACCGAATTATGAAAGAATCGTTCAATAATTTCCGAAGACGAAGTGCTAAATGACTTACGACACAAAAATCCTAGTATTAAGCAAATCCGGATGATATATATTAAAATTATTTTTAGAAAATCTTTATCAATAAATTCCATATTTTGGTTACTGAAATTTTGAATTTATTCGCACGGTATGGACAGTTTGCTTCTGTATGGAAAAGTGTTTTTATCCTCTACCTTTACGAATTTGTTAACATGAGCACAGACGCTTTTCCAAATTTGACGACCAACTATATTTTAATGATCTTAAACGTTGTAATATGTCATCTTTAGAAATAATCAAATTCGGAATCGAAATAAAGTTTAGGAGTAATTACGAATTATAATTGAAGATAGAAAAATTTTATTTTAACTATTCGGCAAAAGATGTGAGATTTCATTACTGTCAGAATAGATAAAGCTATTAGAACACATTGATGGAAACATCGATGAATATGGATTAGGAAGTAATCAGAGTTTTGTTGAAGATATCATTGTGGACGGAATACCAGATCGATTCGATAATGATATTGAAGATTGCGATCTCTTCTCTAAAAGAAATGATACTCTCAGTGGTGATTGTTTTGCTCTACGGGTCTTGAACAGCATAATAAAAACTCCAAGCACTGCTTTTAATTTGCTTAAGGTTGAAAACTACTGTGACAGCTTAATACACTTGACATAGGCTAATTTTTGTTAATGTTTTCGTGCTGAAAGAGGAAACGTAATAAAATCATAATATTTTAGGAAGTTGTACACATTTAGGAATTTAAAAAAATTATTTCGGAAAAATATTAAATAATAATAATGTCAAAGATCATAATAAAAATAAAAAATGGTAACGCCGGAGACATTCTTGGCAGTCGCGTTTTAGTTAAGATACTCTGTGGCACGTAGCCTAACTGTTTTAAATTTGAATTTATAAAACCAAAAATACTTTTAATTCTTCTATCTAGTGAAATGGTGGCTGGATATTGAAAATGTTGAGGTTTCTGTAACTGACGAGCATTTGAATAAAGACATCCATTATTGGCTAAAAAACCGACATGCTTTTAAAGTTTCGATATATTTTATATATTATCAGACAGATAAACGTTATTTAGAGCGAACCGATCGACTTCGTTCCTAGTGCTGCTTTTCTCTTGCTCCTGGTGCAAAAATTAATTTTTGTTTGTTTTAATTGTTTATTAAAATAAACAAATAAAAAATGACGACAAGTAGAAAAAAATTGAGCAACTAAGTAAGCAAGTAAGTAAGTAAGGTAAAAGTGTGTGAAGATAAATTCGAATTTAACTCGCAAAGACTTAACAGAGTTCTGTAAAACCATTAACATAGCTCTGTCAAGCAATAAGCGTCAAACTATATTTGGATTTGGAAGCCCACTGCGTCCAAATTAAGATACCTAGGAAACTTTTGTAAACGTCATGTGAATCTACATGGAACAACCTTAAAAATAATATACCAAATGAACCCGCTATGTTAGTGAATTCCTTTCAATAAATGCTTGAATATCGATATATCAACGGTAGCCGATTAAACAAAATAAGCCATATTAGAGACTCTCATGCGACCAAATTAGAAAATGTCAACGATATTCATATACATTACGTGAATGTGTATGAAAATAGCTTTCAAATAAGCTAGGTGAATTCAAATTCGGCTTTTCAGAAGTATTTTTAAAAATTTTTTGAAATTTGGTCCCACAGCATAACCCGACTATGAAAAAATAGTTAAGTTTGAGACTCTGCTGCGGCCAAACTAGAAAATGTCAATGTTAATGTTAATGGTAAAAGTCTTTGCTAGTTAAATTCGAATTTATCTTCACACCCTTGTAAGGTAAGATTAAGCGAAGTATGGAAATATATATATATATATATATATATACAGTATAATGGGGCTCATGGCGCTTTACAAATATGATTATATATATAATAATGATTTTAATAAAACAATAAATGTAATGTCAACGAAATTTTTATCGTTCTCATGGATGCTACAACTTTTCACCACCGTATAATGAAGTTATTTTTATTTTCTACGACAAGCAGCGCTGTGCACACGAAATTTTTATATTTACTTTTCTTATTTGCTTACATTATTTTAATGCTTTAATAAATGTTTTGCGAAAAAGCAAATCAAATCCCCCATCCCTTATACTATGAAAATATATGTAAAGAATTGTGTAAATTCTACTAAAATGTAATTGATGAGTGAATTATTGTATTTTATTAAACCGTCTATTAAAAAGAGATTTGCATTCGTTTTTAATATTCTCTATGTTTGGTTTTCTCAAACTTAATCACATTATAGAGAAACACATTTGAAAACTGTTAAAGAATTTCTTTTTCATGTTACAAACCTATTACAGGCATTTATAGTCCGTGTCTAATCCTTTTAACATGTTTTTATGAACCATGAACGTACCATTTCAATGCGATAAATATGAGAAAATTTGTTTAAATCCTTTATTTTCAATGCTATGATGATAAAGTTATTAAAATTTGAAATTTGTGTTCAGGAGCTATTATTGCATCAGAGTTGGGTTTTTTGTTTCCTTTTTTTCAACTTCATAACGTAAGATTTTATTTGTACGAAATAGAAAATAATTTAAAATATTATTCTCCATTTAAGGGATTAAGTATTCTGCTATGCGCACGACAGAATCTGATTGTGTAGCGCTGCAATACCACAGGATTATGAAACTTTAAGTTAGTAAATGATGTTCGTGCTTTAGCCCGTTTGTTCACATGTGCAAGCAGATTGGAAAATATTTTCATTTATATTATATGAATAGACTGCATGCAGTAGGAGAAAACTTTATTTTTTCAAATACTTTACATTACATTCATTTCGAAATTGTTCTATAATATTCAACCAAATAGGGAAAAAGTACAGTTACAATTAAGAAGAATGTATACAGGATATGAAGGGGATGAATGCATATATAGGGTATTAATAACTTGTTAAATTTTAAATTTGTCAGTAAACCGGGTATGGTCATCAATCAGAGACAACATCCACAGGATATCTGGAGACAACACAAATACGATTTTTTTTATAGTAAAGATAGCGCTAATCAGCAAGAAATTGATCGTTTTAAAGTACGGAGAACTAAGCATATGGTATTAACTTGGATTTAAAAAATGAAAAAGGCTTGTTTGTGGTGATATTAAATCTAAGCCCGATTTTTAATTACGAACATCCTTAGAGCCTTCTATTGAGTTTATAATAAAGAGATTTCCCAGTATCGATGTGAAAGGCTTAAGCAGTAGGGTGAATATAAAGAGGAAGAGAGAGAGAGAGAGAGAGAGAGAGAGAGAGGGGGAGAGAGAGAGAGNGAGAGAGAGGGAGAGAGGGAGAGAGAGAGAGAGAGAGAGAGAGTGAGTTTGAACATATTAAATCACTTTCCTTGTATTATCATACATTTGCGTATTTGCAAGATTTTGATGAGAACTTTTGCGTTCTGTCAACACCAATATGGATAACTGTGAAATCCTTTTATAACTTGAATTTTGAATTGATCAAAAACTAGTTAGACTTAGCTTTTACTTACGTATCACTAAAGGTTCTTTTATAACTCATAACAATATAGTAACAGATCTCTATAAAGCGGCTTATGAATTGCAATCATTCAATCAAGTTATCTGCATCAAATGATCTTGGTCTATGCAACGCTATCCTAAGAATTCTTACTACAATTACTAAGGGAGCTAACAAAGTTGGAGACTGTCGGCTGATAAATGCATTGAATGCAAAAAGTTAGCTTAGTGGCATTACAGGAAATTTGTTTAAAGCAGTACTGATACTACGTCATGTGAACACGTCTCACTTGAAGCAGTAGATCCTTGAATAAGAACGAAAGACATGTACCTGATGATTTATGATTTATGATTTCCATACAAGCACAATATGCATTTTCTTTACAAACAAATTGTTGCTTTATATTTATATACCAGGGTACCATAATCAAATTCCTTAACATCTAGCTAACAGAAGCTCCATATCATTCATTAGTTTTTAATTCTTGGAAATCATTATCAACGAATTCTGAAAAAGAAAAGATTCACTAAACGAGGAACTTGTGTTGAATTCTAGTTCTGTCTCTTATGGTGATAAAACAAATGACACAATCAAAGTAGTTGAAAACGAACTGCGTTCGGAAATGGTGGACCTTGTAATTTATTACATATTTTTTTTACCCTTTACCACTTGTGCTATTTAAAACTGTCTATTCGATGTATTGGTTGTTAAATGTTTTTTTTTTGTTTTCAAACGTAATTTCGTCGCAATTTCAAAGATATTTTAATCAAATTTGCTATGCTGACAGGTTTTGGCCCAAGAACGAACGCTATTGAAAACATATATTTGATTAGAGAATTTTTACGACCATGCCCCCTTAACGCAACATTTGAAAAAAGTCTTTATTTAACAAAGATCAATAGAAATTCGTATTTTAGTACGTAAAATATATGTGAAAAATGTGAATCGAGTGAGCCCATTTTTGAACCGCCTCCCATATAACCTTTCATATGAAAAGGGACTATTTATGTGGTAAAAGAGTCTAGTTTTTAATATTTCATAAAGAACATTGGTCCATAACAATAATTTAACACAAAACTTAATTGAACTGAATTTGAACCACGTACGTCTATTTTTTGAATATTTTATCAAAATGTTTCCTTGTAAAATAAGCTTTTATATGGCAAGAAGGTCCAATTTTTAACACATTTTATGATGAAAATAAGTCTCTAATAGTAATTTGATATAAAATATTATTAATGTTGACCAAGGTAAATGAAGATTTGCACTGCGCCTAGCTGTGTGTAGGTATTTAATGGTCGGATTTAGCCGTTTTCTATATTTAATTTAGTCTTACTGTTTTATATATTGGAATAAGATCAATATATGTAAGAGGAGCAATAGACAGTACCACTTGCCCTCGTAGAATATCCATAATTCCATTCGGGGCTTCACTTTCAATTGTTCAATTAAATTAAGGTAAATGACCTCACACACACAATGTTTAACTAAGATTAACAGATTGTTACACCACTCCACTTAGATTCTTTTTCCCCTCGTATTTCTTTCCTTAATAATGTTTAGTAAATTTCAACACTTTGTACTCTAAAATTTTGTCATAAAATTTATTAAATAAGTTATTATTTTATAAATTAAATTGCTTAAACGATCCTAATTTTTGATATAAAGTTTACGAGTAGAAAACAAATAATCTACACTTTGATCTTCAAATATCTAGTATTATAATCAATACTCTCACTTCCCACTCCCCTCAAAGTCAAACCTTGCCGGATTTCTTTATTTGCACAATCGTCTCAACAACTGAGCACTTCTTTATAAACGCCTTTCAGTTAAGTTGAAGACCTTGCCAAATCAAAAAATCAAATTTGCATAATTACTAATGTAGTGCTGCCAAGTTATATAAAAAAATGCTTGTAAATATCATACGTTCGTATATCATCACATCTATTAAATCGATCAACTTCGCAGTCAAATACCATATAAATGAGTTCGACTAATAGCTTTTCATTAATATTGCAAAAAAAATAACAATTTTAAATTCGATTTTGGTTGACAAGCAGACTGGACATTTACTCCTATAAAAAAATTTGCTTCATTTTGTTATTTAAACAATTCACTACTAGAGAAGAAATTAGTGGATTTTGTCTGCAGATTGTATAAATTGTAAGTAGAAGGCACAGATAGACACACGTCTGTAAATATATAAAAAGCTAAATATATTTCTATATACGTACATACGTAAATATGTTACATTTACACATGTGCAAAGATAAGGTATAACAAACATTAAACATTATCTGAAAATGGTAAGTTAAATACAAACAAAGGAAATAAAATACGAGAAAACGTTTAATTGGTAAGTAAGTAAAGACTGCTTAGTTCTATGAGACATAGCTGCATCACATTCTTATCTTATTAGGGTTGTGCTTATATTCGGTCGAATACTAAGAAAGTATAAGGGTGAGCATGCGCCACTTTCGTTGCTCGAACCATTTTAAATAGGATTCGATTACATAAAACCCCCCCAACTAAAATTAACATAACAGTTGGGCTGAAAAGTTCATAGGTTGACACAGTATTAAATTCATATGATTCTTGGTTAACCTTAACCTTCAAAAGACACATGTATAAATTTGACCGCTGTTGCACTATTAGTATGTGAGTTATAGCATTTGTAGTGAAGCAACTTTTGTTAGTTAGAAAAAAAGGATAAAAAGAAATTTCGTGTGTAAATAAAAAAAAACGAAAAATACGAAAAAACATACTATTGAAGCCAAGGCTTGGCTTGATAAACATTATTCGGACTTTGCATCAGGAAATTCACCCGTAGAGAAGTGGTTTGCTAAATGTAAACGAGGCGAAATGAGCACTGAGGACGATGCACGCAGTGGACGCCCTAAAGAGACTGTTACCGACGAAAACATCGAAAAAGTCCACAAAATAATTTCGAATAACCGTAAAGTGAAATCAATTAAAATAGCTGAGACCCTAAAGTTATCAAAGGAGCGATTTGGACATATCGTGAAACAATATTTGGATACGCGAAAGCTCTTTTCAAAGTGGCTGCCACAGCGAACTCACAATCGACCAAAAACAACAACGAATTGATGATTCTAAGCAGTGTTTGGAGCTGTTGAATCGTAATAAACCGGGAACTTTTGCGTCGATACGTGACAATGGATGAAACGTGGCTCCATCATTTCACACCGGAGTCTAATAGAGAGTCCGCCGAATGGACTGCACGTGATAAACCGTCTATTTTGAAGCTAAAGACAAATCGTACTATAAAAATGGTATCGAAAAAATTGTATGGCCGCTATAATCGTTGTAACGCCCTCGAAGGCAACTATATTGAATAATAAAATCAAATTCTATCAAAAAAAAAAAAAGAATTTTTCTATGTTAGCTTACGAACTTTTCAGCTCACCTAGTAAACTAAACATAAAGTAACAACTGCAGATTCTTTTTAGTTCATTATCTAATGAATATTTAATGTTGCAACAGACTATTGTTATATGTACATAAGGAAAACGATTTTAATAAAACAAATAAAAAGTTTAAAATATCGTAAGGGTGTGTTTTATCAATATGAATAAACTCTTGAACTTTCTTTATTTCCATAACACCACATCATTTCCGTCGTATTTCTTACTTAGTATCAACCAAATCATGAAGCGTAACAAGAAAATATTTATATTACTTACCGTAAAAAAAAAAATGAACGTGAGCGTAACGCTTCATAATCAGTAACGTACAAATTTAAATAAGACAATAAAAAAAAAACCGAAATTAACTTTTTTTTTTAATATAAAAATTGATTTCATAAAAACGGAATTTTTATAACTTTCTTGTTGTAAAAATTCTAACTGATCTTTTCAATTCATTTCTAATTGAAAGTATACTGATGTAAATATTCGTTTACTGATGAAAATTTGCTGATATATATACATTTTTGATCGTCTTCTTTAGACGTGCTAAGACATGTCTTCAAAAGTATCGTTTATTATCCTTTAGGTCTTCTTCTTTATTTCAAATATTGAATATCTTATAAAAAGCATAGGCTTCTTAAAGAATTTTTTTTTTATCTGCTTATCTATATATTATCTATTTTGACACTGAAACTTTTATTCGTATTAATTTACACTTTTATATTCAACGCACAGTTTCTGCTTGCGATACGCATCTAAGACCGTAGAAATGATCAACCGATAAGCTGATAACTTAGGATGGGAAGTATTTACAATACGCAACTGAACTTGCAGTCAAGTATGCAAAAATCATTCCGGGGATTGCATAAAAGTTTGTTACCTCAGTTTTCGATGTTTGCGATTTAAGTTTAATTTCTTTTCCAAACTTCTAGCATTTATTTCGGTTTGCAATTTATATTTATTTCCCAGAACAGCTAATAATTGCGTATTCATGTTCACCATTTATGAAATCTTTCGTGACTTTTATAGAATCAGTCCTGTCTATCTTAATTAGATCAATTAAGATTGCTTTCTTGATCGTACTTTTAATCGTAAGAGGTTTTATGTTGATTTATTAGCGCTTTTCTAAAGAATTAATTTTTGTTTTAATCTAATTGTAGCTACAGGTCACCCAGTGGTGAGTGTGTAAGTTTTTTTTTGTAAGATGCTCTTTTTATCACCTGGAATGATGTGTAAGACAATAAAAATTTTTCCTAAATCTGAATAGTCTTGTAATTTAGAAATACAAAAATATGTTTTATCGATGGAAATGATGAAAATTTTCTTTACAACTCTAATATCCAAAAAGAAAAAAATACATATACACTGAAATTGAAAATCGCTCGCTTTAGAAGAAAACTTAAGTAAAGGGCTGCAGTTCAAACATCATAAATATATACAATTTAATTAAAATTTTGGCCTTTTGGCCTGAATTTTTCATGCGACTCTGTCGATTTTATAAAATTGTTCGGAAAGTAATTTTAATACCACACAGAGGGAATATATCTAGTTCGTTTGCTAATCTATTAGGAAAAGACGAATACCCTCAAACATAGCTAATATAAAAAAAGAGATAATTATTTATAGACTTTAATATTCTCATTATAGATAAATGTCACACAAAGAGGATTCACTTAAAAACAAAAACTGCTTAATAATTTCTTAAGCGCAGAACACTGAACTATTGCAGTAGTAATATGCAGTGCTGAGAATACAATTTATATGTGTGAGTGTGTATATTAATTTTCCTTTATAATGCAGCTGGTGTCGTTCAATTTTAAAATAAACACACAAATTGTAATCGTATTAGCAGTACATTACACCGCTACTGCAATGATTGTGTCAACTTAGAGAGAGTATATGTTTTTATTTCTAAAAGCGAGTAGGCAATCCACTATAAAAAACCTTTTTGGATTTTATTCTCTCGCTGCTCACATAGAAATGTTTTTTGTTATTTTATTTTCCCTTATTTATTTTTATGAATTGAGTTCGTGCTTCTTTTTGACGGAGAGTATGAATCAAATACAATTTAGTATAGAGAGCGAACTTAAACAGTAAACATGTCTGGTTGTATTACCGAAGTTAGTATTTGTTTATATTTTTTTTTTTTGTGGAAGTTTCAAACATTTCATATAAAATGAAGTCAAATAAATAATAAAACGAATTTAATAACTTTTGATAAAAACAAGAGATTCGAAGGTTGACAATGTCTTATCAAAAAATAAAACACAGAATACATTTCTAGAAAATCAAAATATATCGTGCAGTTGACATTGCTGTTGAACAGTTGTGAACGAAATAAAAAATATAGAAAAGCTACTGAAATATTTTTTACAAAATATAAAATTATTATTAAACCTTTGAAAAGTTTGTCACTTTATTCACTTCAAATTATTAAATTTTCTAATCCTGTGAAACAAACAACATAACCTAACATCATTTCTTGGTCAAGTGCAAACAACTTGGGGTAAAACTGTACTCGAGGTGGAGAATAGTGTATATTACAAAAAAAAAAAAAAAAAAAAAGCTTTTGTTTGCTTCTGTTGTTGCTTTGCTAATAATTGGAGAAATCTGTCAGCGATTTTTGCGCCAAAAATTTGACATTTCTGCTGGGCTGAAAATAAAACAAACGCTAAAAGCAAAATAAAGTTGATTGTGTAGAGAATTAATATGAAAATAAATAAACATTATTCTGCACAATGTCCACAGCTCGTGTTTTGAATCCTGTTTTTAATGAAATATACAAAATACGTTCCAGCCCCACAGTTTTGCAAAGAAATTTACCATGTAGCCACCAATTGAATCGCATTAAAAAAGATTTATTTGGTCCAATCAATGTAAATGAAACAAACAGGTATGTGTGTGTATGAGGATTGATGATGAAAGTTTTTGCAATATTTATTCCTTTTTCTAAATTTTGCTTCAGAATGTTTAAGGAAGAATTGGCTAAACATCACGAAGAGGCAACACAAAAATGGGGATTCGATTTTCGTGCAGGTTCGCCATTAGCTGCTACAAATCCGCAATTTATATGGGAGCGTATTACTAGCCAAGAAAGCATTATTATACCAGAAGTGTATACGTTGACACGAAACGCTCATGTGCATCCGTCACCTGTTCAGCCGACACCATTTGATTTATTAATGGATGATAGAGCTGAACGTGAAAATGATACTATAAGTGGTTCAGCAACTGATACCGATTCCTGCGATGAGTTTCATGTTGAAAATTCATCCGCTTTAACGCTTTTTAAAATCCCTGCCAATCCAATATCTCGAGCGTCTACGAGCGAGGCGGCTGGACCGCGTAAAATACTGTTGCGTAAAAGGCAACCAAAAATTACAGGTAAATACCTAACTTAAGGAACAGTTAGACAAATATATTTATTAATACCTAAGTCTAGCGAATAAGATTAATACAAGCGATCCTACGTACTTTGGAAAAATTGACAAGATTGCTCAGCTTATATGTATATAAATACGATCTCGTTTATAATTTTTGAAAATGTTATTTTTTCATTACTTTCATTAAATGTTCCTTCCACTTCCGAGAGTATAGCAAATGATTTCTTCAATTTTTTCTAATACATCTTAAAAATGATGGTCAAAAGATCGCTTATTGAGATATTAAATAATTATGACATGTTTCCCAATCTAGCCATGTGATGCGGCGAAGAAAGGTTTGTGTCCCTAATTGTTAGTGTTCTACACAGACCTAGTATGCTCGAATATCTAAATGATCAGCGAACTGCCGAGAAATAAAAATATGTTTTTTTTTATAAAAACATGTCAAGCTTCACTTTTCGCGAAAGTACTTGTCCATTACATACGTATCATTTTATTACTATCTTTACAATACTTTCACGACTTCAAAATTTTTATAAACTTTACCCGAATAGCTTTACAAATTGCATTTGCACACAGTGATCACAGTTTATATAAAAAATAAAACTAAATATTAGAAACCGGACTCAGTTAGTTGGAGAGTTTTAAACAAAATTCCCACACCAAAGGATTGTGGAACTACTATGCAACTTCTACTTGGGTAGATTTGTGTTTTGCATATGAAAGTCATAAAAATAAAAAAGGTATGATATGGGCGAACAATTTTTTGAATTCATAGTAAATTTGAATGTTTATTTCAATCGCATTAAAGGCAGATATAGAAGCAGAAAACTGAAATAATAATTGCACAAAGTTCAGGTACCCACAACAAACCTTTCTTTATCATCCTAAAAGTGTAAAAGAATTTTTGATGGCATTGTCTGTCTACAAACCCTAAAAATATATGTAAAAAAAAAATTCATTTTGTAGATGTCAAATATTTAATTTAAAGCTCCCCAAAAGTTTTGCTTGGAATGCAACCGTAAAAGCAACTTCGATCGACTGACAAACAAGTAGACTCTAGTAGATGTTTAAAGAATCTTTTATAGCTTTCCGAAATTCATTTCAGTAGTTTGAAAGTGATCTTCTTATTTTGTAAACCGGCTTGTAGCCGACGTTGAAAAGTCAAAAAAGTGTAAAGTTTTTAAAAGTTCTATTATTTCTATTAATTGCTTACAAATTTTAGCAGATGTCATAATATTTAGCAAACAAAAAATTAATTAATTTCATTTAAATGATGCTACATTTGTAGTTCAAAATGTTAAACAAATTTCTTCCAAGAAACTTCTAGGCAGACGTGTACTTGTTTGCTGTAGATTACACAAAGCTTTTGTCATAAATTGATTCACTTTTGAAAGTATACGTCAATTCCTTATACCCTTACACGTGATGGGTCTCACACGTGATGGGCTATTTAATAAAAGTAATATTTAATTATTTCAATTTGTTCCCCCTTTAAGCGTTAAAAACAAAATTTTGGGAATACCAACTAAAACATGATTAAAAAGAAAGTTAAAGGCTATCGAAGACATTTTCATTAAATTACACAATAATATTTTTTATTTTAATTAAATTATAATAATATTATTCTATATTTTGTTTCAGAATACCTAAAGGAACGCAAACGCTTAGCGCAAACTCCGAAGAAAGTCGCACCAGCTAAACGCATGCGTACCTCGCTTGCTGGCAATATACAGTCGATACCACCCTTAAGGCATTCTGTGGACGCACATCAAATAAGTTCACATTTCCCTTTAAGGTCGCAACATGATTAGTGTAAAAAAAAAAAAAAAAAGAAAGGAATTTGTATGCAATTTAAACTTTAACACTTTAACTACTTTTTTTTTTTTTTTAAACTTTTATACATCTACCTTACAATTTATCGAAACGAATTGGTTGGCTAGTGTATATGAATATAGGACGAGAGTTTTTATTTTTTTTAATATATATAGCATTTTTACATAAACCAAATTGTAAACACAAAATTATGCAAATTTTAGGATTTAGAAATTTATTCGAAAAAGAAAAAAAACACTTTCTTTAGCATCCATACTTAAGTTTACATTTAGTGTGTTAGGGTATAAGTTATTTTTTGTTTTGACTTTTAAAACCTATACACTGATCTGATCTATTGTTTAATTAGCTAACAATAGCTCTTTATTTTTTTTCTACAGAATTTTGACACGATTCTTTTTTGATATGAATTGAAATTTATTTTAAATCATTTTTTTTTTACAAAAAATTACATATATATATATGTATATATGTATGTTCTAAAGCTTTCTAAAATATTTTCCAATTGATCGGAAAATATTTTATGAATCTTTTGAATAGTTTTGAAAAAAATATTTATTAATATTTTTTAGAGATATAATAACGTCTTAAAAATCTTTTAAAAATTTTGTAGATAAAAAATATTTGAAGACTTTCACAAAAGTATCGAAGAGAAGGAGGAGGGTTTAATTAGTCAAAACAAATGTTTTTGAAATGGAGTACAAAACAAAATTAATTTATAAGATTAATTAATTCGACATTAAAAAACGTTCTTCTTCTTGTATGTAAATTTTATACAAGAAAATTGTTTTGAAATATTCTTGCACTGAAAATCAATTCTCTTTTTTTAAATATTTTTCGAGCGTTGAATTTTTCAGAATTGATTTATTTGACGAAGAATTTACATGGCACGCCATTTTCTATAATTTTACTTTTAATTACTCGATTAATGTACATATTTATATATACAGAAGATATTCGAAAATGTGTGTAATATACTTGTATTTTATACGCATTTTCCATTGAATATCTCTAATGTATATTTTTTCTCTTTTTTTTTTATAATAGTTTTTTTTTTTTTTTTTTTACTTTTGTTTACTCAGATGTTGTGCATAACAACTATATATGCACTAAATATAATTAATATATATTTTTTCACAACATATTTTTCATGTCATGCACTCACTCATTTACAAAAATAAATCTAACAATTATATTTTGAAGAAAACAAGGGAAAGCATTTGCACGAAGTTTTCTGAATATAATTAGTTGTTATTTTTATTTTAATTTTTCAATTTGATTTTCTTATTAAAAGTTTTTTGTATTATTATTTAATTCTCGTCAAAATATCAAAAATTGTTCACATTTCAATTATTTAATGTTTTGTAACATATTTTTTTGAAAATGAATTGTACAACGATGAATAAAGAGTATGATGAATAATATCTATAATATATAATTTGCTAATAACATTTTCTGTGAAATATAATAATAGTTCGAGTCATTCAATAACGCGGCAAACAATTACATTCATTTATTTCATTACACTTAACTCATATTTTTAGTCTTACGAGACTAGTAACTTTTAATATATTATATGAAGTATTGTGCGAGTATATTCACTCACTAGACGTACAGGTTTTTTATTAGTTCCCTACACTTATGCGTCTGATTCATATTTGAAATCGAAATGTATAGGAAAGTATGGAAATTAACAGAAAAATCATTAATATTTAAATATTGAGAAAAGTGTAGTATAGAAGTCGTAGAATGGCTTACAACTATCGACACTATCGACGAATCCGTATGGTCCTTAAATAATACCAATCTTTAAATGAACTTTCCGGCGATTAATTTAGAAGTTACAGTTGTTTTTTCGTAACGTTATTAATTTAACTTTTCAAACAATTGAAAAATCTGAATTTCATGTGAGGATAAAGCGTAGGTTTTTAGTGGGAAGAAATAAAAGTCAAATCAAGAATTGGCTTGAAAAGCTTTATGACGACTCTTCTCCATTGAAAACAATAATTTAACAGTAGTTTGCTGGCTTCAAACGGAGTCCTACTGAAGCGAATGATGCTGACAGTTCTGGTCGTCCGAATTTGGCAAAAAGAAAACATAAGAAAAAGTTCGTAAATCGTTTCAGAATAACGGAGCATATGTCAACAAATAAGAGTACTTATTAGTGTACAACATCAGTACAATCCACCATGTCACAACTCGACCTCAACAGTGCAAAAAAATTAAAGATTTTATGAGCTAATTGGGCGATGTTTTATATAGTGTAAAAATGTTTTCTATGTTCTCTATTGATAGGAAAAGTATTTAGAGTACTTAAAAAACATTCAATAAACAAAAAAAAGTTATATTTACTGTAACTCTTCATAGCATGAGGCAAAATTTCGAAAGAATTTCATTAGATTACATAGTAAAAAATTGTTGAAACGGTTGCAGGATCAGAATGACTCATTCTTGCTTGAAGATTGGCTCTTCAAGCAATTTCCGTGATTTCGTAAAACCATACTATGGAAGGTAATGAAGTATTTGGAGTCTCATGAAATTCAGGAAACTTCTTTGCCATATGGAATTTGGGTGAGAACCGTGTATAGTTTGTAAAAACAAACCTTTTGAATATCAATACATTTTGACACATAAATCATACCAAAAACATGTAGGAAACAATTACTTTATTTCACAGAGCCGTTCATTAGGTTCAAGAGCTATAGAAAACATTTGCAGACTAATTGTACCTGTCAAATTTGAAGAAATTCGCTTTCAAATGACTGACGAAGAATGCGCATTAATGAAAACAGAGTGCAGTTTTTTAGGTAAAGAAATAAGCCGATAGCCTAAGCTGCTAGTGCTCTCATCTCTAGTCTCTAAGAATTAATTTCATTAGTCTAGAGTAGTAGTAATAATAATAATAGTAATAATAGGAAAAGAAATATATATTTATTTACATTCCTTTGTATTTTTACAGGTTTTTCTAAAAATTTGTTACAAAGGTTACAATCGGAGTACATTCATCATTTGATTTGCATTCGTCGGGCTTATCTTATTATTTTATAATTATGGGCATTTCTCAGCGAAAGATATAAAATGGAACTATTCTGGACACATTTTCTGACAATCTATATGTAAATAGTTAGTTTAATCTATTTACATGTCTAATTATTATATTTAAATAGTATATTATAATATTATAATTTATCTTCAATTTGCTCTATTTTGTAATGTCGACTATATTTGTTTCCTCTTGTCACTTCAATTTGTAATGTTATTATTAACTAACAGCCCTGTTTTAACATAAAATTGAGATTGGAGAGTTTTGCCGTGAGGTTGGTGCTAGAATATCAAATTTGATTTCTTTCAAAGTAGAACACAGGCAAAGCTAATCACAGATCGATAGATGCTCACAGATGTAAAAAGCCAGAATAGGGCTATAAGTCTATTGAGGTATTTCAGAGAGAAGCATTCAATTCTATTTTCAATGCAAGCAATTTGAACATCATGATGAATAATTTTGTTACCGACGGACGTAGTGGCGTTGCAATGAAATTGCTTTCATATTTCAATATTTGAGTTTTGAGCTACTTCTCATATATGCTACGTGTCCAAAAGGGTTGTATAAAATGCATATACTCTTGAGATTTAGTCGCAATACTGGACGAATTAATCAATAGACCCAGTTAGTGTTTAATTAGAGTGTGTAAGTAGAGCTGCTAGTGTTTAATTTTTATATGAGCTTTTTATGTTAGTCTATAATTATTCTAAAAGCCGAGACAATAATTGTTTGGTTTGTATTTTACACAGTTTTTTGATGTTATTGCATTCAAAAGCAGGGAAAGATAAGAATCTTTACTTAGTGTGAAGACGCTATATACGTCGGTTTTCTAGTCCTAATTTTCACACATCAATCCATCTAAATCAAAGTTTCATTAAGTTGAGTTTCTAATTCATTTGAAACGTTGATCGGATCACTAAGTGAAAATAAAAAAACTGTTGCAATTGAAATATTGTCGATCGGACGATCTGAAGTGTAAATTGGTTAGAATGAATATTGAATTTAAAATATTAATTTCAAATTTGTATATTTTAGATTTGACAATTGTAAAGAAGGCAGAATGAAGGTGTTTTTCAGATCGTATATATAACTATTATTACATTTACTTATTATCACCTACGAAAGGAATACTAAAGCAAAGATATATGTATTGCAAAACGTTGTTGAGGGAAATGTGGGGGAATTCCTGATAAATGAGATAGGTTTTAGTGGTCTAATAACAAATGCTAACGCAAATTATGAATTTGATTCATATTTACGAAATTGTAACGATTCGTATCATCTCTTCTCCTTGGCAGAGAATGGTTTAGCCGTAATAAGAATATTTTTTTTTCAATTGACCTAATGCAATTGCTGCCTGGCTAAGTATGAAAAGTCACTTAATGAAGATGGATTCATAAGATCGATGGTCTGTGTCGAGGTCATAAACGCTACACCATGTTATGGTGTATTTATATATTACGCTTAATCTTAATTGTACTATGTTGTAACGCATAGTCTAGGACTATTACTCCCAAGCTGCTACATTTTTACTGATTTTACAAAATCATTAACATTTGGGTGTCTTCCTGGTCGTTCGGTACGAGTCCTGGGGGAGCGTCATGGTGATTGCGAAAATCTGAATAGGAACATTCTCTAAGTAGAGGGAAATTCTGGATTATGCCTAGCGAATATTTATTCTGAAATAGTGGAATTTCCTTCGATGGAACCTTTCAATGGAACCTTTTATTAAACAAAGACAAAGTCTTCCCCTTTGATTTTTGGGGCAATGAAGAAAATTTTTCCAAGTTTTTGGGGGCAATGATGAAAAATTTTATAAGTTACATTCTCTTAGTCTTCATTTCAAGCGGTTTATCGTATCCTTTCAGGGAACAATGAGTTGATAATTACCGTTTGTAGGATTCATCTTAACCGGTTTGCTAAAGTAATGACCACACCGTCAGCTTTAGTTCGAGGACCATCCCTTAAGAAATCCCCCTCGTATGTTCTAAGCGAAGCAAAGTTATTTTGAGTATAGTTTTTGACTTGGGTAATATTTTTGAAGATTGTTCAAGAAATAGATGCCTTTTTCTTCTTTAGACAATACATTTACAGTTCAGTTTGGTTAAAATAAAATAAGATATACGTCTAAGAAGGCTTTTTTAACTTCTAAACATAACCTAAATTCGTTCGATTGCAGGCGCTTCTTATATCTTAAATTTTGCATAAATTCAAGTCATGATTTTTTTAAATATTTTTTTTAGATCCGAGAATTGGTCAAGAAGGCACAACATTCAGTAAAATTAGTAGAAAACCTTTATTGAGCTTCAATAAATTGGGGTAAACACGATCTGGAGAGAAGAAAAGTTAATTTGACGGAGTTAATGAGCCAGATTTGCTTATCTCTTGTCAGCACTTAGTTCTTGACAAATCACGCTGCTACTGAACCTTTGCTTTGAGCAGATCAAAAATGTAACCAATTCGTAATCGATGCCTTAACCTGTCAATTAACCAAAGTGGACGCACGAAATGAAGGATGTGAAATTAGAGTAGAACTTATCAATGAAAGGTTTCATGTGTTTCTCGTTGGAGGTGAACATCTCATGCGATTCTTCTCAATTCCCAAAGAACACTTGTAACTTTAGGCTTTAGGTTTAGGTTTAGGCTTGACCCGGCAATAATGGTTGGGAACTTCTGTTGACTAAATTTTTAATTTAATGTGATACTGTTAAACCACAAGAAAAATGTGTCAGTGGATCGAAAAAATGCTTAAGCTTCTGTTTCCTTCAATGAAGATTTTAAGTTGGAAGCCTACTTCCGATAGAGACGGGCAAACATGACAAAATTTAATCAGGTATTCATTTTGATAAGGAGCAAATTGGACCCTTTTCGTTATGTATTTCAATACCCCCGAAGAATTTTTTTGGAAACATAATATCAATATGAGAAAAAAGCGAACCAAAAGAAGGCTTGTGGTTGCCCTAGTTGATAAGCTCGAACAAAATAAAACTGTAGACAATTTATTGATTTGTATTTATTTTCATATTTATAATTATATTCAACCACAATAAAAAAAACAATATTTTCCGTTAAGAACTCTATTAATTATTTCTTCCCTGTTCTTTCTCTCAGTTGCGCCTGCAATTGTCGTACGTTGTCGCCAGTATTGCTGTGCCGTTGAAAAAACGCATTTATTGAACTCATTGATCGATATTCCAGATTGTCACTGAAATTATAATCGGCGCTAATGCTTTGATGACGACCTAAAGGGTTACGTGTTTTGGCATCATTGTACTTTTCCAGCAAATGTAGGAGGCAATCTTTGGTATTATTAGCTGCCTCTTCTAGGTAAACAGTCTGATGCATATCAGGTAACCCTATAGGAACATCACGACTCATTTGACTAATGCGAAATTTTGCACGTTTTGTACTGGCCGCCGCCGCCGACGCCGCCGCCGCAGCCCCAGTAACTGAAGTCTTTTTTTTTATGACCGTTGTTGAGTTATTCGAATTGGCCGTGACGTTCCTAAATACGTTATCAATTAATGTGGGTGTATTATCTAATTGCTGTAATCGCCACGTTAACGAAGTTGTACATGCCTTAGCCGTATTCAGGTGACTAAAGAAATTTTCCGTACTTGTCGATGCTACTTCAGTAGATTCTGAGATAATGGTATCGGATATTTTATTGATTCCTTGCTTGTTTGTTGTTACTTTTGATTTTTTTATTTCATCTTTTGATGCTATTGCTTTGCTCACCTTTGCGATGTCTCCTGCCGCCTTAGCTTCTTTACCCAATTTTGTATTGATTTCGGCTAACATTAATAAATGATCGGATAATTTTTTAATTTCATTTGCCAAATTCACACGTTCCCCAGAACTTTTTCGACCTAATAAACAAGCGGTATCCGAATTACGTCTATCGAACGTATGCAAATATGATTGTAATGAGCGTTGTTCCAAATTCATGACACTACTGTTCGATGGATACATTTCATTCTCAAAAGGATTTTGTGATGAGGTTGTGGTTCCTGAACTACTAGAACTACGTAGAAATAATTTCTCATGTGATTTATTTGTAGGCGTAGTAGGAGCAGCATTTTCAACTTCAGTTGCCAAATCACTTTGAAAATTCGTATTCTCATCATCGGTTATGGTACTAAGAGATTCACACGAGGATGGAGAACATGCTAAAAATATAAAGAAAAAAAAAAAAAAAAAACGAAAAAAATTTCGATAAAAAAAAATAAGTTGCAGAACTAAGTATATGTATATGTGCATTATGGGAAATTATATATTTATGTAAATAACATTTCCTATAGAAAGCAAGACATTTACATTCAATTCGAAAAGAGCTTTTAGATGCCATTGAATTATAATATAAGTTGAGTGTCTTCTATTACAGTAATGCCGCCATCACCGTTATGAATGGCTCGAAAAGAGTGCTAAAATGGATGTAGTAATCGCGAATCTGTAACTGATGCAGATGCAAGTCTTATATTAAAGTTCTACAATTTCTCTAAAACAAATGGAATAGGAACAAGGAAAAAGGAACAAGATTTGTATGAATGCCTGATATAATATAAATTAATTAAATATTTTAAGAGAATATCATTACGATGCACAACAAAATAACGAATCTTTCCATATATTCTTATTTATAAATATATAATTTACAAACATCATGTCTGAACAAGCACAAATAAATTCTTAGCTTGTATAATGCAGTGTATAATGCATGACATAAGTAAGTGAATAACACAGTTATCGTAAACAGTTATAATTTTAGAATATCAATATATGAAGAATGCGCGTGCATGTGTAAGTATGCATTGATTGACATATCGATTTCAAACAAATGAAAATTTACAAAACGATTGTTGATATGGTTTTTGAATGCGACTAATTAATATTTTGATAAAAAGGTAAAGCTTACCTCTTAGTTTTGGGGATAATGTAAGAAACGTTATTTGACTTTTATCTTTCAGAAGATTACCGAGCACTCACACATTAATATACATATTAATTATGGAATAAAATTTTTTGGATTAATTATAAAGAATTCCAATTGAAAAGGCGAAAAATTAGAAGGAACGATATGCGAAATATTGCTATGGAAAAAAAAAAGAAACGTCTCAGTAAACGTAAACGCCTTGATGGGGAATCTGCAATACCTTGATGAACTCAAGCACACTGTACACCGTAAATATTTTTGTTTAAAAGTTCGCTAACAAGGACAGTTTCTGCGCTATATCTTGAGAACTTATGAGTCAACGAATTAAATTAATTAATAACAATTGAGACGAATTAGTTCTTAACTTATGCTTTGAAATTTTGATCTTGTAGATCTTAGACAAAAAAAACTGTTGCTTAAAGTGTAGGAGCTGTAGAGCTGTAGAGCGCATAAAATGCATTTTGAAATTGTTTTGTGGATATCAATAAATCAGGTTTCAGATTTCAACACTTTCCGTTTAAATTTTTCAACTTTGTGAATTCTATCACAATATTTAGAATATATTATATTTAAATTTGTGTATCATTTAGTTGAATATATAAAAGTTGTGAATATTTTGTTATTACAAAAAAAAGGGGCGACAAAACTAGTACACACATTCATTCTTCGGCTATAGATATCAAATGCAAAAGATTTAAAAAGGAGCAAACACCTGAATTTTTATATTTTATCATATGTGTATCTACACACACACACATATATATATATATATATATATCTATATATGTTTTAAGTTTTGTTTTAACATAAAAGTAGAGTAGAGCAAATCCTTATTGCAATCAGTGTTCTTTCATGTAAGGTTCTATGGAGAGATTTTTATCTTTTTTTCTTGTTTTCATTTATTTATTTATTTTTTTTATTCTTGTTTTTGTTTTTATATGAAAAAAAAAAAAGAAAAAAATCAGAACATTTTGTTGAATTATTGCAAAAGATTTCACTTCTTTCATTGAATTCTCCTGATTATTTTTAGTATGAGCAAAATGTTGGCCTTGAGCCTAAGCCAGCTTCCAAGTCATTATTATTGTTTTTTTTTTTTTGTTTTTGCTTGAACTATAACAGTGAATACTGAAGTAAGTATTCTATAAACGATGATAAATGAAATCATACATCAAATCATGTACACAAACACGCACACGCACACGCACACACACAGCCTCCAAATACTAGTACTCTAAACGGAGATTAGGTTAGTATTAAAATTTTTCTAAAACAATTTTTTTTTTATTATTAATGTTTTTTTGGTCGATTGTGTAATTTTTCCATATCAATTAAAAGTTTATCACAGTATAAGAGAGAACAAAAATTAGGGCAATTTTTGTTTGTATGTACACTCTACACATTTTACATTATTTGTCTAATAACACATTTTTGTCCAAATGTGTTCATCTGTTTTTGATGTTTATATGCGTTTGTTTAAGTGTGTGTGTGTGTGTGTGTGTGCATGTAGGTATCTAAATAAGTATGATAAAGTTTCTTTTCAATATGTATATATACATGTATAGACATGTATATATAAATATCTATATATATATATATACATACTCTCAGAGATGTTCTCTCCATGCACTCTCGGCATACACAAACAAACACATATAAACACTTACATCACATTTTATCTCAATCTAAAAAAATCTCTTTAGATGTTATTTCATTTATTATTAAGTGTTGTTGTTGCTGTTGATTATATTGTTGTTGTTGTTGTTGTTGTTGTTGTTTTTTCTGTCTCTGTGTAGTAGTTGTTGTTGGAGCTGTTGTTGCTATTATCGTTGCTTTTCTGTATCTGTTTTTTGTTCTGGTTCTGGAAGTGAGACGGTACTCACCTCTTGATGATATTATACTATTAGCACCATGAAATTTTTTATATTCAGTTTCACTAAGCGGTGCAATCACATTTTTCTCAACATTGAATACATAAGGACTGTTGGGATGTTCCTCCCAGCGTTCTATGAAGTTCTTAAGATTTTCCTTTGTTGTTTCCAATTCCTTTGTTTATGCATTTTGGGTTCATAGTAAAAAATATAAAAAATAATAAAAATAATAAAAAAAAAAAAAAACGAAAAAAAGGAGAGAAAACATTAAGACACGTTAAGGTACGTTAAGCCAGTTATATTTATGAAAGAAAGCATTTAATGTGTGTTATCATGCTTTAGTGATACTGTGTGTTTATGCCCTTTTAACTTGCTTGAGTGTAACAATAGACACAACGCTATACATTTGGCTTCGAACCAATCCTAAAGCATGGAATATAGGTCGCAAAAGCTATCCTTTTAAATGTGAGCATGTCTCGGTTGGTCGAATCGTAACTTTTTATATTGAAACTTTTTAAAGTTTAATTAATTAATAAAAACATACACATACTAGTACTGTGTCTATTATACAAACTGATAGCCATACTTTGAAATACTTTGAAAAGTGGTTCTCTCTAAATTTTCGAAAAAGTTCGAGATTTTATATCTCAATGTTTTAAAAAGAAAAAAAAAAATTGTAATTATTTTATTGAATGCAAGCAAGAGTTAGTTACATTCATTCATTTTAAGGTTGGATCTTCGATGCTCATTGTATCATAAAAATTTTAAAGTATTTTGAAAATAGTAGACGTGGGAATTGATCTCGAATTAAGCCAATTCTTTCAATATACCCTTAATTGTGATTATTTCAAATCACTGAATTAAATTCGCTATTGCTGTTGCAATTGTCACTTATAGGTTATCTAAGTACGTCCGTGGCTTTGGGCTTTGTTCTATTGGTTTCCACTGCAAACGTCTAAGTTAAGCTTCGTCTTTCTATCCTAATTTGATCATTTACGACAATGGACGACAAAGCAACGAACTGACAGTAAAATCATACGGACTTAGAATTTTACGGAGACCAACGATATGAAATTTATACGTAAGCGCATCTCTAATTTGTACTCTTGGATACTATAAAGACGTGTCTAAATCTCGCATAACCCATTCTTCAATGATAGAAAAAAAAAAAAAAAATTTTATTTTAATGAAAATCTCGAAAGTGTTGCGAAATTCTTACTTTATAAATACTTAACCTACCTCTGTTAAATCGCTACCGGTTTCTGTTTTACTTGATTCAGCATTTGCGGTTTCCTTAGGAGGTGCTATAACCAAAGGCTCGGCATCTTTCAGTTTGGTGGACTTGATGTTCGTTGATTTAGATTTATTTTTCGATGAAGGTTTTGGGCGACTTTCTAACCATTTATGCTGTAGACATTGAGAGGCGGTCATGCGTGTGCTAAATGAATAAAAAATGCACTTTTGTGTTATCAATTTTCGCGAACAGATTATTACAAAGAATATATCAAACTCACTCCAAATCTTTAACCAGCAATTTGGATATAAAATTCAAGCATTCCGGAGATACATTCCTGAAGGATTCATCTTCAAAATCATATTTTGCTATGGTAACGTTTGCCATTGTTTCAATGTCAGTTTCACCCATAAATGGCGACAGACCGGATATGCTATTTCCGTTTTCCGTTGTGATGTTTTGTTTTTTTTGTTTTTTTTTGATGGTGTTCATGAAACGACACAAATAATAGGCAAAAGTTATTGTTGTTGTAGTTGTTGCTGCTGTTGCATTGTTGTCAAGTTATGATTAATGGATAATAACCGAAAACGGGAATTCATGTATTTGCGCAAAAACGAAGTAAACAATTAAGAGAGATTTAGTTCTCTAGGAATCAACATTTTTACGAACATATAAAAACTTTAACGACTTGTACTACCATCAGCTAAAATTATAATTATATATATATACATATATATATATATATATTCTACATAATCGTTCGTTGATATGGGGCGATGACCTTTAATGAAATTTCGATATTTCTTCTTCTCCCACTTCTTTTGGTCTCACGAATATCTAAACTGTTGTTCTGCTTTCCTGTTGCGACAATAGCGGAATGGTCAGAGAAAAGTGCAATGAAGCACAAATACATAGTTTAAGCGATTTCTGGTGCAAATAAGTTAATATGGAAAACATGTAAGAAAAAACTTTCCATTCATCCTACAAATTTCACTAATATATCCGTAATATATTTTATAAGATATGTTCATAATACATATAAAAAGTAAAATTAGACAGAAAAATATTTTCTTTATACAGTTTATGAACAAATATACTTACAGTACATAAGTTATTACGCCAACACTCCACATATCTGTGCCATAAGAGATGCAATCAAAGTTGACCACTTCAGGGGCTACAAATTCCGGTGTTCCAAATAGTATCTACGAAGAGAATGAAGAAAAAGAAAATAATTTTAAGGATTGAGAATAAATAAGACTTCAAGTATAATTTCTCCATAAATATTTTCTATACTGAAAGTTTTTAGATTCATTTCATGTTAAGGAGAAAAACCATTGAATTTCTCTTAACCTATTTACCGGAATATGAAGCAAAGAGAGTGGCAAGAACTTACCTGCAGTTTTTTGTCCGGATCATACTTTCGTGCTAAACCGAAATCAATGATCTTGATTCGGTTACCTTCTTCTGTCAGGCATAAGATATTTTCGGGCTTCAAGTCTAAATGTAATATATTATTACGGTGAATGTATTCCATAGCTTCACATAACTGTCGTATAAAAACAACGCAAACACGTTCGTTCAAAACGAATTCGTCATCTACAACGCGATCGAATAGCTCACCTCCTTCTACCCTGTAATATATGATAAACATGAAATAATATGATAAACATTCGTGAATGACTACAAAACGGGAAGATGAAAGCATTAATCCTGACATTCATTGACAATCATAGGTACAAGATGACGGCAAAAATTTGTGAATTTTGACCCAGTGCCTAGCTTTGGTTATATGAATACTGTTAAGACGTACTCTAGCGAGTTTGAAATGCTATTGTCCTTAGGTTTTTAAAAAGAAAAAATAACAGTCTTTTTAAAAAAGTGCGAAATTTCTGAAAAAAGTCCTTATTTTACGAAATCACTTTGAGGAAAACGACAAAGCTTCTTGTGAAAAACGGGCGGTGTTTATTAAAGGTGTTGTATGACTTTCTTGACGTTATAAACATTTTCAAAAACAATTTAAATTTCAATGCCCTATTATACTGGGTGGGCGTGGTTGATTTTTTCATTTTTGTCTAAATAATACAGGATAGCTAGTAGGATATAATCTTATAGATCTACTTGCTACAGTTTATCGGTAATGAGCAAAGAGAACGTAGTTTGTTTTTTGCTCTTGAAAAATGAGATATTCTCAGTTTACATTGCATTGTCGGAGAGTTCTTTGATTGATTTGGCCCATTTGCAATACCAACTTGCCTTCCAATTTTGTTGCCAAATCTGTAACCGATATCTTCAATTTTGCGGCCAGGAGACATTTAGACCTTTCACAGATACGCAGGCGGACAGACGGACATGCTTAAATCGATTCTAAATTTGGTATTGATTAAGAATATAAATACTTTGTGCATTCACTTGAGCTTCCTTCTGGGTGTTGCAAACAAAGTGATCATCCTTCGGTGGTGAATATAAAAATTAATCATTGATTTTAAAACTAAAGCTGATCAATTTGAAGTAATTAGTAGCTCAGCCTGTAAATTTCTATAATAATTCAAGATGACATCATATTATGTCCTGGAATGCCAATGCTATTCGTAATAAAAAAAAGGACTCCAATTCATGTTTGCCTGCTTTTCGAGGCACAGTTAGAAAGTATCTATCAAAGACGGCGAATTTATTTGTTATCGCCGAGACTGCGAAAATTCAATACGACAGTACCCTGATATATGTCCTGTAACATGATGATGGTCAGAAATAAGTGGAGAAAGAGAGAGAGAGAGAGAGAAAGACAGAAAAGGGTAGTGGCCACAGCGGTCAGTGTTATGTCTTAACCGACAGAGGACTCACTAAAGCTACGTCTCACAATTTTGCTGATCACATTGCGTTTCCCAGTTCTGAGACATTTGCCGCCAACATCATGGCCAATCCGCAAGCAGTGTAAACGGGTTTTTTAAATACTTATTAGATAGATTACCGTGAGATTTTATGCTAATAACCTTCCTCGGAATAATCAAGTCAAGTAGTTCGGAAATAATATTAGATACCCAGCTTAACTTTAGCTACAACATTAACTACATTATCCATAATAACAATACTAATAAAATTCTTTGAAATTGAAATTTAAATAAACAGCGAAAGAAATTGTTTGTTGAAATCATATGTTTTTCCTTTATGTTTTATGCTGCTCCGGGTTGGTTTTTCACTGCCCATCGTATTAAAGAAATTGCAAATTGTGTGCAAAACGAACTGCTAAACATTATCTATAATCTACTCTGGCATTTTTCTACACTTTATCTACACTTAATCTCTGATTTTGATCTTCTTCTTCTTCTTTTTAAGTTATTCAGCAAATAACAACAGATGATTTGCTGTGTTGCCGTAAAAAACGAAAAAGCTCAGTGCGAACACAAAGTACTCTGTCTGAGCTTTAGAAAACTCAGCGATTAATTTATGTTGATGGATATTTCTTCAAGATATTGATCTTGTTTATGGTGAAATTTTAAGATGAACTTTAATTAATTTTTAACTTTAGTACAAAATACAGTACAATACTCTCATATCAATCAGCTGTAATTACTGTAAATATTTATTTTTGCTTTGTTTTTTACTGTTTTTTTTTTCTCTTTTTATTTCGTAAGCTTTTTTTTTTTTTTTATAGTTTTTCCTTAATCTTACTATTACTTTAAACATAAGAATAATAGTTGTTTAATAATTTCTAAGTTGTAAAGGAAAAATGTTTAATCCTGAACTCTCTTAATTTTTATATCATATCGCATACAATGGCTTCATAGTTCAAATAAATGAATCTGAACTTTGAAAGCAATTAAGCAAAATAATCTACTAAAGGCATCAAGCCGAAAAAGGTCAAAAAGGTAAATGTTTTCCATTACAAATTCATTTGGCTGCCACTTTTGTGGCCAAAAATTCATTTATTTTACAATCAAAAATGAATGAATAAATTAATCAAAGTATTATCCATCGCTCTGGCTATTACTTTCGCTCACATTTAGATGAACTACGAATTCCATAAGAGAAAGACAACTGCACACACACACACTTTTTACAAACTTTTATATATGAATTGTGTTGACTTACAATTCCTGTACCACGCACATCATTTTCTGATATTCGTATGCTGCGTACAATTGAATAATTAAATGATGTTGTAATGAATTCATTATTTCCACTTCACGTTCAACGTTACGACGATCTTCCCGTTTTGGTATTGGGACAAATTTTGCGGCCAATTTCAGACCAGTCGTTTTCTCTTGACATTTGTAAACGGTACCAAATTTGCCTCTAAATGAAATGAAAGGAAATAAAGGGAAATAGCAAGAAAAAAAATTTATTTACGCAAAATATATATATAAGTATACAGCTGTTACCAACCGGCCCACTTCACTAAGTATATCATACAAGTGATTAGCATCCACTCCCCTTTGTATAGTAACATCACGATACGGAAAAGATGGTTCCAATACTATAAATAATAAATTAAATAAACAAAAATAAAATGATTTGCATCATTAATCATCAATCTTATGGGAATTGCTTTTTGGGTAAAGCCTTCGAAATGAATATTTAAGACCCTTTAATTGCAGACATAAATTTTATCGAGAAATTCAAAAAAGGCAAAAAGAAAAAAAAAATATTTTTTTTTTTTTTTTTTTACTTTTCTAGTATATATTTGAAATCAATTGATGTCATTAGATATATGTAAAATTATTTATTAAGTTCTTTGTATGTATATATATAGTGAAAAATGAGGTAATTGGCAAATTGGTTGCCAAATGGCTTTTATCTAAAGTACATAGTACATGTTTAATACAAATGTACAATAATTGCAAAAGTGTTAATCATCAGACAAGTGATAATTGTTGAACTAAAAGATTCATTCAATATATTCGTTTGAGATTTTTCAATTTCTCGATGAAAAATGATAAATTATTTTTTAATTAATCCGAATATATTTTAATTGAATGCCAATCTATTAAATTCAAGATTCGTTTCGATACGTTTCATTTTAATCTGTCTTTAATCAAACTTTTTGTAACAAAATTTACTGTTTATTTACGCACAGCATTTAATTCACTAGTACATGACATAAAAACACATACGATTACAAGAGCACAAGTTCTTAATCCCCTCTAATCTTCTCAAGCGAAACGTTTTCATACAACGATGGTACACGCATATGTTTTCTCATTTTATCTTTAAAAAAATAAAAAGAAAATAAAAAAAAAAAAAAAAAAAAAAAAAATTGCAACCACAACTTTCTAATCTAACCCACTATGCAAGACTTTTAAGTCCAAAAAAAAAAAAAAGATTATATTGAAAAGGATAACTTGCAATGTATGTCATACTGTCTTGTAAATGAAATTATGCTGCATCAGTAATTTTTCATGGGGACTTCTGTATTAAAGTCAGCGTTTTATATATATATAAGAGAGAACAAAAATATCCACACTTCAATTTGTCCTGATTCTTTTTTTTTTTTTTTTTTTTTTTTTTTTTTTTTTTTTTTTTTTTTTTTTTTTTTTTTTTTTTACTTCTTTTCATATCTACCCTTATTATCACAACCATTCTATGCTTATCATTTGCATGTTCATCATATAAAGGAGAGGATATGTTAACTTTAACAAATGCTTGTAATGCATAATGGAGAGACAACAAATTAGATATCACGATATGGAATCAAGATGTCAGTGTTCGATTAAAGGGTAAATTTTTAGAATACAAAGATGTTTTGTTTCTTTTTGTCGGATAAACATTAGAGACAACTGCTAATTATAAACCAACTATCCATCCCACAGTTTGGCAGAAGTTTGGATTGTTACCATTTTTATCTTTCTCTTGCTGCCATATTTTGTAATATTTTGATTTTCCCCTAAGTTATGCTAATTGAGCTCGCGATGCTCATGTGTTGCTTCAATTTTTTAATAGAAGATACATTTTTCGATTTCCATATGGATCTGCTAAGATTAAATAAAACAAAACGAGTTGTGAGTGTCAATAGATCCCATCTAAGCTTAACTAATTTCTTTCTTCTTTATATATATTAGGTTGGTGAAAAGGTAATCAATTATTTTCCAATTCGAAATGTTAAATAAAGTCCTGAAGTTCATATAAGATTGGATGGATTACCTTTTCCCCAACCTAATATATTTATTTCTTTGTGTAGTCTAATATGAATGAGAGCAATGAGGTTATTATTAGTGTTTGACGCGGAAGAGATACCGTAGATTTGTTTTTCCTTTCCTAACATGAACAAAACTGTCGTCAGAGGACGCGTGAAATATATATATATTCTCGAGTGAGGTTATGTCAGGTTGGCCAGGCTTATATGACGGGCGTACACCTTTTTACCTTCCGTGTGATTGGAAAGTTCATTGTACTATAAGAATTGACTTAGAAAGAAATATTTTCACTTGTTTATGTGTATATTGCAGGCTGATTGTTACAGGTCACAATCCATAACAGCTTTTCAAGCAAAATTTTTTTCCAAAATATCAACAAAAACTGACTTTATAGGTTAAATTCGTTTGCCCACACAGTTATCGCAATGATTTTACAATTTTCATGCATTGATTTGAAATTGTGCAAGCAATCAAAAATTCTTTGGCAAAAAGAGAATAAAAATTCTTTGTTATTCTAAAGTCTTATCGTCTTCATCGAGGTGTTAATAAGCAGAGAAGTAATCACTTGTCAGTCACGCATTACCACGCCACGATTACGTCGCTTTCTAATGAAGAGTTATTTGTCTACTTTGAAAGGAATTTAAAGGCGCGTATATTCAGACAGTTTAGATTCTCTCTTTCTCTCTCTCTCTCTCTCTCTCTCTCCATCTCTCTTGAAGTGTTTGTTTATGTATGCATATTATTGGTTGTACTCAATTTCTCCTCCAGTATTAAGTTTGTAGACTTTGTATAATCGTTTGTTAAGCATTAGTTAGGTACTATTTTTATGCTGCTGCTCTTCCATTAAATCAAATTTTGTACACATGTATGCGTGTGTCTGCTAATGCAAACATATTTGCGAACGCTTGAACAAAAAAAAGAGCAGGGAATTTACATACGATCAACATGATGTTAGTATGTATGTATATTTGCCATTAAATGCTAATTGATTTGTACTATCGTGTTCTTAAGTTCGTTTATTTACACAGAGTATACGAAAGAAAAGAGAGAACATTTGTTTTATTTGTAGGGGTTTACTGAGAATTTCTTTTTAGTGTTTTACACAAACACAGAGTACAAATAAAACTAAATTGTGATAGTCTTGCAAGGAAAACATACATATATATATTGATAGTGATATATTGCGTCGCGTATTTAGAAGCAATTATGTATATTATGATGTTAATGTGCAATGCGAAGACAATGAGTACATAAATGAGAAAGTTAGAGCAAGAAAACATAACACGATGCCAGTCAATATAGAGAAGTGCGCGAAAGTTCAATGTCAAGTTAATTTATTTAGGTGTTTTTCTCTAGTAAAAGATTTTCCAAGTGTTGTTTCTCATCGAATGCTCAATGAAGAAAACGGAATCAAGAAAAAAAAAAAGGAAAAGTTGGAAGAGAGCCCAATTTTCTAAATGATTCGTAATGTAATCAAAAGAAAAACACAAGACGTATTGCATACAAATGGAGAATGAAATGAATTTGATAAAAACTGCGAATCGTTGAATCGCTGTTAATTTTTGTAAGTAACATCTCAAGCAATTGATGTATTCAATAGAAAAGCATAGCTCAATAAGTCATGGGACTAAACAAAAAGCAAAATTTTGTTTTACACATAATTCAACTTCAGGGGGCATACTTCAAGAGTGATATAATCAGTTCAAGGCATCTTTAACATTTAACATGTAACCTTGTTTATAGAAAAATTTTAAAATATTCACGAAGATTCATGTGCTTCGATTTCCTTTATGACGATTATGTGATTCAAATCTTTTCCGCTGAAGCATCCCTTTGAGATTTACAGACAATTACAAATAGTTCCTAGAATACTTAGGGCGATAATTTAAACTGCAATTCATTCAATTTCTCTAGGCGGTATTTCTGTATCGCTATGAGTAAAAAGCTATATCTATTTGGTAAACATCTTTCTCATGCCTTAATAGTCAGCTATCTTTCGTTATTAAAATATCTAGAGATATATATTTGAGCCCTTTCTTGCAATTTCATTTTTCCATTATAAAGAATAGTTTTAAGAGAATTCTTGTTCTTGCACTTTTGGAGCCAATGCTGCGTACAACAGGTACTTTATTCCATCGAAAAGCAATATTTTTTTTTTAATGTATTTTTTTATTATTTGTATGTTTTCATAAATTTGAAAATAAGAAAAAAAAAAAAATAACGAAATTATTTTAACTTGTAAACAAAAAAACGAAAAGTCATCGAATTTTGATGGCATCATTTGAGACTCTGCAAGCGGATTTTTTAAAATTCTAGACGACTTATATATGAGTTATAGACTGATGTTTGAAGATGCTTTATATAGTTTCGAATTGACTTCAGTTATTACTCATATTTGTAAATATAAAACGTAAAAACGGCAATCACGAGGACCAAACGTTTCAAAAATAATTCTAATTAACATAAATAAATATATACATATATTACGATCTCTTGTGTATCATGTAAATTAAATACTGACAATAAACAGATATACCGAAACAATGGAATGTGTGCATATGTGAAGAGAAAGAGGAATGAAAAAAAAAAAAAAAAAAAAAAAAAAAAATGAACAAAATGGTTACAATAACAAAGCTCGTAACTTTCTACAACTTCCTCAATTGTGGTTCAAGTCGAAATGTAAGAAAAAATATAAAAAGTTACATAAAAATTTTTTTTTTTTAAATTGTTATTTAAATGAACTAAAAAGTAGAAAATAAATATGTTTATTATTTACATATATAGAAATATAAATAAAATATACATAGAAGCTTGGGGCGTTCCAGATGTTTATATGTAAGAAATTCGATTTTTGCCCCCCAAAACTTTTTTATTTATTCATATAAGAGGGATTAAAATAGAATTATTGGCTACTTTTTAAATAAAACCTTAATTTAAAAAATTTTCTTTCACATATAATTTATTTTATACTTTTTAGTCTCTTACATGTACAACTCGATTTATCGATTTTCCAAAAGCCAAATCCTGTTCATTTCTGTGGGTACGGCATTAGTACAAGAGCTCTTCTCAGTTAGCTTTGTAAAATCGACTGCTTTTATTTGTAAATCTTTTAATAATTCTCTTCTACGCTTAGTGCTACGTATGCTAGTGTCTTAGGTTTCAGGTACACTATATATATGGCTTTCTCCCGTAGCGACCTGGTAGTGGTTTGCATTCAAGAGGACCTTAAAAATCCTTTTTTTTGTTGTTCACTTTTGCCTAAACTCTGGTATATTTATTAAAAACTTGCTACTTTTTTATGTTTAAAATTTTTATAATTGAATTATTAATATAAAAAATTGTGTAAATTATTTTTTACGAGCAGACAATTTGATATACGCAGTCGTCTAAGGCGTTTTTTTGTTCTGATTTGCTAGAACAGACTTTGTTTTATATACAATCACATAAAAGCGACCGGGACACAATTTGTTTTCCATCAGTCAGTTCACTTAAATAAAAATTTATTTTAAAAGAAAATTTTTTATTTAATTTATTTAGTATAATTTTTATTTTCCTTTTTACATCTTTCATCTTCCTTTTGTAAACTGCTACTTCTGCTACGATGTATATTCAGTTTGTGGGAATGTATGCAACACTCAATGGGAATTTCAATGGATCCATGTTTGATTATTTACTGATCGATTCTAAACTATTTTCTGAATCGATTTACATTTCTCTAGCTGGCTGACTGCTCATGTATTAAATTAAATGCCGCAATTTTTGAGACTTTGCGACAAAATTCGGTACAATAGCATGCTTTGAACCAAGAAGGAATACTGACGAAAATGGTGTGAATCGGACTCGACCACTCCTCATATATCGCCTTAATTTAAAAAGCTGTTATGAGAAAAATATTTGTTGTGGAGGCGGCCATTTTGAATTTTTCTTACAGGTTGTGTTGTCATCGCAGCAGAAGGTGTTTGCAAAATTTTGGCACTATCGGACATTCGGAAGTGCCCGAAATTTCGTTTTTTTCAGAAAACGATTGCCATGCTGAGAGGAAAGCAAGTTAAATAAAAGCTTATGAAAGCTTAACTTAGATTCAATTTAAGATCTTGATACCTAATCAAGGGCTGTTGTGACATTAGCAAGAATAATGACATATTTTGGGCCATAGACATGACAATATTGAAAGTAAAGATATGAAGAAGTTGTGTCAGAGCAGAACTGGCTTGCCAGCAATTCAATTTTGATTTACCGTTCTCTCAGTCTTTGAGACGTCTATTAGCGCGTAGCGAAATGTTTCACTTTTGCTTTAACAAATAAATGAGCCCTTAATTGAGTAAACATATAACCATTAAAAATTATATGAAAAAGAAATGAAAAATGTCTCGAGAAAAGTAATGACCATATATGTGGCTTAATGAAAATCTTGAATGGGCTATTTTTGTTGGCTTTGAAGAGGTTAATCAGTTTATAAGGACTTTACGCCGCATTCTAATGAATTGATATGTAGCGATTTTCGATAACATGTGCTTTTCGTAGCAACTGGGCTTGCGATGCTGTACCATCTCGCTATACTTGCTAGCATTTGCATGAATTTAAGTTAAAAAATTAAGCGTAATAAGAAGAAGAAACAAATTGTCATTCGGAGTCTCTTGGTGATAAGTTTTTTCTTCGGCGTGCAGTTTTTAATTACTACTACAAAAAGTGCAAAATAGCCTCAATAAGTAACTCCGCTTGAAATAGAAACTTCTGAAACACAATGAAACTTCATAAAAATAATTGATATTCACTTCAGTGAAAAATGCGAAAATACACTAAATTCTCCTCTGACACAGATATGGTCGTTCTAAAAGTCTGATCGATTCTTTAAAGACTGGAAAAGTTTCTTTTAATTTTTTTGTTAATAACTTAACTTTACACACTTCTAAAATTAGGAATACGAACTGATTGATATCTTAGAAAACTATTTTTTACAATTTTTTTAAAAGTGCCTCTAATGAGTTGTTTATTTATTATAATTCGATATGTTGCCGTCAAGCAATTGAAATTCGGCTTGAACCGAATTTTTTATACCTAATGCTTTTATTTTAAAAAATGAAACCCGAAAAAAATGTAAATTTAAATGCCCACCATAAAGGGTAGGGTAGGAGTGGGTGATTTCTATCATTTTCAAGGAATACTTGTGGAAATTTTTATTGCATATTTGTCGTACTTTATAAGTAATAAACATAAAAACTAAAAGGCAGAGGTGATAGGCTTTTTATATTGTAATCAGAGAGACAGACAGCCGAACATGCTTATATTTATTCTAAATTTGATGTTGACCGAGAAGATATGTACTTTATGAGGTATCTGAAACTTTCTTCCGGATGTTATAAACAAAATGATTAATACCTCCAACCTTTGTTTGTGGGTATAAAACTCGTATAACTGTCGCTTTCCTTACCGTACATTTTTCTCATGACATTGTGAACTTTATAAAACTAATGGTTACGTTTCTAAAGAATGTTCGTCGTAATACCGTTTAAGTGTTACATTACTTTGCTTTAATGTTTTCGTCGATATTACAAAAATCGTGTACGCCAACAATACGCAAACATTATAAGTAGTACACTCTGGCATAATATTGGCACATATTAGTAATCTAAAGTGAACACATGTATATATATATACATACATATATGTGCAGCATAAGTAGCTTACCTTATTTAGCTTAGATAACTAAATAAATCAAGTAGATAACTAAATAAAAGATATGAATACAATCCAATTAACTAAGAACTACACAATAGCCTCCAAATCTTCGTATGTTCATATGAAAACTACTTAATTCCTTTGAAGATGAGATTTCTTAAAATGTTGGTTATAAAAGCAAGTAACGATTTGTAATGTTTTAACTGTCAGTAGCATAAAATTAGCGCGACTTATGTAGTTGGGGCGATTAATGAAAATATAAAAGTTTTCATGAAATCTAACAAATAAAGGAATTAACAAAAATACACGGGAGAAGTCAATGAGCTAAAGGATCAACAAAATTTTCAGAAGGAAATGCGTTATTTGTGACTACTTTCAAAAGTTTTATAATCAAAGCATATGCTGAAGCCAAGGAAGTTCAAGCGCGGCCTTCGAAGGGAGTAATCAATTGTCAATTGTGTGTGTGAGTTCAACGAAGTGAAGTGTCGTGAAATGGTAAAATCCAAACTTTTGTTAATAAATTACTTATCGTAAATAATTTTCTACAACATTTTCTAATTTTGTAAATAAAATTCTACGCTATTTATAATCTAGTGTATGAAACTAATTTAATAACTCTTAGGAGAAATATAGAAAATGAAAAAATAAAATGAAATTATTAATGTATATTTTTGTAATATTGTTACTGACAATAGAGCCAATTAAAAATACTACAAATAAAGCAAACAGCTAATAATCGATGTTTATTTAATCAGTACAAAGTATCAACCAATACACTTGATGGCTTATCAGTAAACTATATTGTAACACACACGCACACACACACACATAGTCCCTTGCATTTTCGTCATTCAGTTTGTTTCGTTAACTGTACGGATCTTCTTCTTAGTTAATAAAGTTTTTTTAAATATTTTTTTCACTATATAAAGTTCAGTTCAATATTACAACATAGAAAATAGGAAGAGAGAAAGCAGAATGTAAAATTTTTATGATGTGTGTGTTATGATTACTGAATATTAGCATTAGTAGCGTAGAGTAATATTTATTTAAAATGTTCATTCGTTCCTCTCTCTCTTGCTAAGTTCGAGAAATCATAATAAATCTTTCTGTGAGAGAGTGAATGAGTGTAAAAACACGTATACTCTCACAGTCTTTTACTACACGATGTTCTAATAATAATAAAATGAAAAAATTTATTTGCTTTTGTATATCTTAATATGTGTTTCTTTTTTCTTTTTTTGTTTTGCTGGAATGTGTGGTAAAATGTTTTTATTTACACAAGGAAGTAGAAGTTAATCTCATACCAGAGTATGATGCGTAGAAGAATCTTCTTAATTGAGTGCATCAATAGAGGGAAAAGAGACGAATTGCGTAGAGTTTGTTATAAACATTTAATTTATTCTTTTTAAAAGCATTCAAAATAATCTTCATTCTCGGACATAAAATAGATATAAATATTGGGGAAAAATGGTCGACAAACTTTAAATATTTCTAATTTTGACATATTTAGCCTTAAAAGTAACTTACACGTATTTTCAACAAAGACTTATTACAAACTGCAATTACATCTGAGTTATGTGATCGTGAAAAGTAAGCCTTAATATGAAATTGAGATAAAATATTTGATTTTTATGACAAATATAAATCAGAAGTATTAGACGAAATAATGGAGGGTATTGGACGATCGATCATATCTTCCATTTGTTTTCGTTTAACTGTGCGGTCTATATGAACCTTCTTGCCAAACTTTTGTATGTCTCTCGCGCTAAGTTTTCTGTTGTATGTTCGTAATATTATTCACTGGGGGGCGAACGTGCATCAATTTGAAAGAATATTTTCTCTTTTCTTCATATTTCCTGCCATTTCATTTTTCATTTCTTTATTCATCTTTTGCTTAAACGTAATAATGTTTTTGACGTTAGTTTTAAATTTTCTATATTTAAGTTGTTTTCTTAAGGGAAAAATATATTTGTAATTAAAATATTTTCAAACAAACAAACAAATAAACAGATATAGTGAGTGTGTAGTCTTATTAAAAAAAAATTCTAATTCTACTTTACTACTTGGTGGCTACCTATTGCGCAATATCTCGGCATTAGAAATTTAGTAAAAAAAAAAAAAAAAAAAACAATTTTCAGCATGCACTTCTAATTCTCAATTGATGACTTTCGAATTTTTAATTTTATATTAAGTTTTCTAAAGTTAGTCTTCAATAGCTGCTATCTGTTATCTACTATCTGATATATTTATTTAGAATTCTTTATAATTATTTTCTTTACTTTTGTTTTATATTAAACAAACTTGACATTTTTCATATAGAAAACGTTTTTGTTCTTGTAAAAAATTATCAAGTTTTCATTGCTATATTCTTTCAACGGCATTATTAGAAATAATTATCAATATGTACATGAACATTCTAACGGTATTAAATTGCTTCGACATAAAGTAAACAAGACGTAAATAAATATAGATTTTAAATAACACAAATAACGTTTCTCTAACGTTGTGTTGTCATTTATTCATGTTATTAATATTATGTAATAGAAAAACGTATTATTATATAGACTAATGCCCGTTCCCAGTGGATCTTGTAATCTTTTCAACATTTTTGAATAACGAACATTGCTATTCGAATTGATTTGATTAAGCAAATCATTCTTCGGCTACATTTTGTTAAAAATATCGTTTCTCAAGTACGTTATATTAAAAGATTTTAATTTTAGTTGTAGACGCAACATATATTTTGCGTGAGTAATACCACAATAATTGTTCTATGATGATACAACACTATACATTCCTAGCAAGTTACATAATGCATTTGACGAATGCCTTTTTTGTCTTGATAAAAAAAAAAAAAAAAGTCTAATTAGCCGATGTTTGTCAGAAGACCTGGTGGTACTCGGATGCCATTTCCCTCTCATTTTTTATTTGTCATTACCACGTATTAGTGCGTTAAGGTATTAGGCAAACTTAGACACGAAAATTAGTTTTATATTGGGAAAGTCATTGGGTAACAATCTTGGCAGAGTGCTAGATAGAGTGGTACCATCATTACTTTTATTGCTGGCGATTAGCTTTGCAAATTCTTTGCGAAAGATGAAGGTTTTATTGATGAGTAAGCGGCTTTTAAAAATTATGGAGAAAAAGAAGTTTTTGGAAGAACATGTTCAGCATATACACACATACACACACACACACATAACAGGGATAACAGGGCATTCTAGATAGAACTCGAAATTTGACAAAAACGATATAGAATTTATTCAGAATCAGAATTTCGAAGTCAGTTTTTTTGTTTCAGAGCCAAAATAAGTAAAAGTATCGCGAAAAAAAAATTCTGATTTTCTTAAAAGAAAGTAAATTAAATTTAATTTTGTTTTAATTAAACTTTTATTTAAGTGAATTATAATGTGAAAAATAAATTTTATCGCAGTCACTTTTAGGCGACTATGCGCATAAACGCTTGTTAGAAATTTAATTTTTTCTAATCGCCCTAAGCCAAATTTATTTTCCATCTCTTAGTGTACTTAAATAAAATGCTCTTAATTTAGAACATTATTTATATAAATTAATTTTTACTTTTTAATCTTTTATATTATACTCTCCAAGACCTTTTATTTGATATGTATATTGATTGGATTGTTAATCAAAACTAATCTGTCAAGTCGTGGCGTCCGTCGTAATTAATTTTAAATTCGCATTCTAATCTCCTAGCACTCTTACTAAGTATCCATATTAAACCGATTGTTAAGAAAAAGATAATTCGCCAATTGCCGTTTTAAATATAAAGAAAAAGAGGTAAGTAAAACTTCAGTACAATTAAGTAGATAAAAATGCTCGAAATATTGATGGGAAAGGTTCATGCTGATAGGAGAATAAGTAGGGTAAGCAAGTTGTTGAAATTAGTAGAAATTGGTTCAGTTACCTTGCGTCCTTTCTTAATTATATTATAAAGATTTATCTGTCGGTTCTGATATATCTGGAGAATTGTTATTGAATGAATAAGTTAATACAAAATATCCAATTTATTTGTATTAACCTAAAGGAACAATATACAAGAATGACTATTTTACATCATATCGGAAGAGAAAACATGTGATAATTTTTTTTTGTTTCTGATCATCATTTCAATCAAAGGAAACAGAGAGAGCTTCCTTTGATTCTTTTTAAGACCTTCTTTAAAGAAAAGCTACCCATTATTCGGTAAGAATGAGCTCTCAACTATATGCCTGCCTTACAAATATTACTTTGTATACATTGCCTTTCGACATCCATTTTTTACTTTAAAATCTCCCTAATATCAAAATATCAAAGTTAACTTGTCGTATCTAGAAGTTCTTGTTTTTTCAATGGAGTCCAAATTTGTACTAGTGATGATGAGAGGTTGACCTTCCGATCTCACATGGACACGTAGCATATTAGATTTTATAAAAACCCAGCATTACCAGCCGATGTCTCTTAGCTAATACTAAATATTAATAATTTAATTAAAAACTTATTTAAAATGATTTTCAAACCAATACAAATACAAATTACTTTAAAAATATTTTAAAATTTCTCCAAAATATTTTTAAAGTTTTCAAGTTATCTTTTTATATTCGTATAGAAGAGCTTGGTGGCTTTTTAAACACATTTGTAAATATTTATAAGGGTAAATAAAGTTTTGTGTATAATTTTTCTACTGTTTGACTGTGTTTGGTATGAAAAGTTTGCCAGGGGAGTAAACAATGCATTGCCTTTTTTATACTCGTAACTTCGAAGAAATGAATGCAAACTCAAATGAAAGTCTCTAAATTTAAATTTTTATGAAAAATTTCTATTGTTATATTTAAGACGTAATAGCACTTAGTAGCTCTATGACTTCAGGTCCAATCTTTCTGAATATTTAATTGCGTGCATGTTAAAGCATTTTTGTACTTTCTAAATTCGTAATAAGTATTGAAGTGTAATTGTAACTCAAATTTTTGCAAAGGGCTCTCCTATTCGATATGGAAAATTTCCATTGATTATATTGCGATTAATTATTGCCGTTTTAGGTATCGCTTGCTTTATGATTTAAATGCTTACTGAAGTCTTTATGCATTTTTTGCGGATATTATTTCTAATTGCAAAAGCTTTCTTCCATGCCCCTTTTTAAACTGGTTGAATCTACGGTTTAATATACGGTTCTTTATTTCTTTTAAGAGTTCTCAATTTAGGAGAACTGCGCGCGAAAAAAGACGTGATAAAAGGAATATCCTTGTGTTACAATTGCATCCCTTCCAATGCCTTAGGACTCGGAATGGATAGCAAATAAGCTGTCTTAGGTCTAAAATTTTGCACTTAACTCGGATTGCCAGATATTTCTCGACGCATGAAAATATATTATTTACAATTATTATATATATTATTTACAGTTATTATATATATTATTTAAATTTTGCTCATTTTTGGTCATTTAATGCGCAGTGTTACCTTATGCACATGAATTTATGACTTATTTTTTTCGAATTCCATATGTATCGGAAAAAGTTCAAGCGATTTTCCTCAACTTATGATTTAAGAATTGCAAGACTTGGGAAATACTAATTTAATCAAGTTTTATTAAAGCGCTTTTGAATCGCAACAATCCATAGATAATTAAAAATTAAAATATTTAGAGAATTTCAAAAGAAATTGACGCAAATTTCCGAAAGAGAGATTTACTTTATATAATTGCCTCGACGAAAGCGGTAATGCCTCGGAGACTTGTTGGAAAAATTGTGGCAGCCGTAGTCAAAATGAAATTCGATGAAATTTTTTAAAATACTAGCAAAGACCGGAAAATTTTATCTGTGACGTCGCTACATAAGTTAACAATATTGACCAGAGAACAGATTTGAAGCATTTGCATCACGATGGCTAGAAAAAGTACCACGATATTTAAATTCCAAACATGATTTAGAAGAAAAATTGAATGAACTAAATTCTCGTACTGAAGTGAAACGAGATTCGGCGAATACTTACGAGAAAAATACAATAATCTACAAAAATTGTTGAGGTCCGAAATGCACAAATCTGTGGAAATGTTAACGCCAAAGTAAAGTAACGCTATGTATTCGTGGAAGTGGAAGGAAGTCGTTAATTGTAAGCCGATCTAACCCGATCAGACGATTGATCGTACTCTCTACTATCAACAACTGATGAGTTTCAATTGTCCAATTCAAGTAAAGCGTTCAGAAAAGGTTTCATCTTCAAGTAAAGCATTCAGAAAAGGCTTCATCTGCATTTAGTCAGATTCCATTTATCTTTAATGATTCGCCAAAAATTGAAAGCGCTTCAAATGTATGGATTGGATCCTGCTCTATCCGACTACCATTTGTTTCCTTCATTGCAAAACTTACTTAATGAGGTAAAGAAGCATCAGAAAGTCTATAGGCAAGACAAGATGGACTCAGCACAACATTTCTCAAAATGATACATTAACGGAATAAGAAAAATGTTTTGAATGTTTCTTTCATAATTTTCTCATAAAATCATATCCACTTTGAGTGGAACAGCAAACAATTGAGGACTTTGCTCTTATGAAAACTACACTGATATGTAATATCAGAATATTTCTGTTCAAATTTCATATTATATCATAAATATTCCTATTTTCAATCTGTTGATAGATTTATTTTGCCGATTAGCAAATCAATAAGTCGTTATTGGTAAATTTTTCGCGGCCATTAATTTGTCTGCACTTTGTGTTCGCGGAAATTTTTTGTAATTGAAAATTGAGTTCAATTAGTTCAAATTCCTCAAGTTAAGTTCATTTAATCTCGTTAAAAATATATTCAAACTTATATTTACATCGGTTGGTTTTTGGAATTTTTATTTTTATTAGATTTTCGATCGAAATGCATCCAAATACCTCTCATTTGTGCGTTTAGACGTTTGGCTTAGTTTTTGGAATTTTTTTTTCACACAATTTTTTTCACTTTCTTCACATATTAATATGAAAACGTTATGTTAGGGATAACTTATGTAATCTAGAGTCAATTAATCATATCGGCTTTTTGTATACTTTTACACTTCAATATTCTGCTACATCTTTAAAGAGTAACGTGTGCTCGAGTATTCGCTGGAAAGTTTACGTGTCGCTTTTAAGTTTTTGCATATTTTTTTATACGAAAAGAAGGGGACATATTCATTTTGCTAAAGTATTTGTAACACCCAGATGGAAGTTTCAGAAACTACTTAAATTGTATATAAACTCATGATCAGTATCAAATTCGGAATCGATCTAGCCATGTTGTGGCAAATATTCTTTTGATCGTCTTCGGCTTCGTTCATTATAATTGTCGGCTCATATTCATTCATTTCGTAGGATTTTTAATCATAAACTCTTTTGATATTTTTGTTTTTTTTTCGTGTTGAAATTCTTATTAAAATCTACGAATTATTGTGTTCAAGTGAAAGTACACGAATTCGAACGTCGACCATTTTCGTTCAGTCTTTCTCAATAACCGCATACGTACTACACGTTTTAAATGATGTTTTCAGTTGATGGAATTGCACTTATGTTGATTAAAGTTGGTCTGAAAATTTTGCCTTTTGGAAGCGTATTAAATGTGCATGTATATGTATATAAACATACATTTGCTATATATGTTTACTTTGGATATTATGGTAGAGAGATAACCTACCCAATGGAAGGTTTGATGGTAATAAAAATAAAACCAAAAATTTTTTTGATTTGAAAAGTTGACTACACATGCACGTATAGAGAGAATTATGTCTGCAATATTTGTCTATACACAATTTGAAGTTGTGTATGCATAATATAGAAAAATTTCACAAAAAAAAAAAAAAAAAACAAGCTTTGCACGCCTCTCACTAAGAGTGCAAAGTGCACTCTGAAAGTAAGTGCATCTACACTCATTGGCAAATAAATGATAACATAACAAACATTTCAAAAATGTTCCTTAAAAGGAATCATCTCTTTTTTTTTAACTTAAGCTCTAAATGTGTGCTGCATAATTAAACATAAAATTATGCTCTCTATTGATCTTTTTGTTACGGCAGCTGAACGCTATAGTCTAACCATTTTAAAAAGAGATATTTTAGAACTATTCTGTTCACAATATTACGATGGAAATATTCATTTGAAAATAATTATTTTCTTTCCTTCAGAAGAGTATTATCTATTTGTCAGCTTCAGCGTGTTCAGTTGTCTGTTTGTTGTTGTAGTTAAAGTGTTTAGATTAACCTTAAGAATTATATCGCTGTCAAGATTATTACGTTATCTATGACGTTGAATTATCATAAAAAAAACTGTACAATACTTAAGTTTTGTTTTCAATGCATGCGTTGGAAAATATATTGATATCAATGAAAATATTGTTCCGCGAATCCATATAATAAGTCCTTCGTTATGTTAATAAACTCAATATTTTCTGAAGGTGAACGTAAAATTCTTCAGTAAATTTCATTCGACTGGTCAATAATTACTGGGACTGATGTAAATATGTCTGTTATTGCAGAAAATTCATCTTATTTTCATTATTGTCACTTCGATCGTTCGTCTAAAAATTATAGATATTTAATTATTTTCTTTGTCATATTCGAAATGATAAAAAAATATTGAAAATTGATTTTCAATGGAGAAAAGTACTTTTTAAAACCCGCGTTAGATTGTTTATTAATTTTAAAGGTGATAAACTTTCCAAAGGGAGATTATACAAGAAAACATGAAACGAATATTGCAAATTATTTCCGGTAGTTGAAAAGTGAAATCGTAACGAATAACTCAAATCTCGAGACATCTACATGCCCGAAAACTGAGGCATGAGAAAGCTGTTTTATCGCGTTTTACTCTTAGTGAAACAGAAACACAAATCAAGTCTTTTGATGGCATAATTTCATGAGTTGAAGTTTCAATTACTGACCCACATATTCTCCAGGTCTGTTTGTAAATCTCAAAACGCTGTTTGAATGAAATAATAAGATCATTATAGAAATTGATGCATCATTATGAATGATGGTCTGAACATATCATTTTATACAAATGTTAGAGAGACATTGGTCAGATTCTATCACACTCTTGAAGGAGAATATGTTAATGTGAATAAAGTGGAATTTTTCATGATATGTACTTTCTTACTTAGTTCTTGGACTTTTTGATCGATGTATTATATGAATTTATAATTTTGAATGATTTAAATAAAATATTTGTTCATTTGCATGTGTAGGCGCACATTGTAAAAGGAAAAAACAAATGAAACAAACAAATATTTTTATAGATCTATATCTATATCTATATATATATATATATATATATACATATATATATCAACAAGAAAGTTTTGCTACATATATTAGCTTAGGAACCATCTTCTTAGTCATTCTTTAGGAATGTTTTTCTTTTATTATTATTTCATTTTGTCTTAATATTTTTCACATTGCTATCTGTTTTTTTTTTTTTTTTTCCTTTTTTTTTTTTTTTTTGCTTATTTGCTTTCTTTACACCACACACACACACCTCTAAGAAAGCGTTTATTAGACTTTGCTTGTGAAATACTAAACACTTAGAGATACGCATGCATTTATTTTGCATTAAAATTTTTGATGACGTTTTTTGGTCAAATGCCAGAGTGATACACATTCTAAGTTTTACATTTAGTTATAATTGCGTACAAAAAAAAAAAACGAACAATAACGATGCAAAACACAATAAACTCTTAAACGCACATCAGGAAGTAAAGATGATAATTAATAAAAACAGTGTAATCTGTTTTCTGCTCTTAATTATCGAAACAAATTCATTTGACGTTTAAATTAGAAAATACGAAAAGGAAGCTCACTGCTCGTACACTTTTTTGTAACAGTGCGTATGAGCGATTCATAAAAGAAAAATAAATATATACGAGTTCAAGTTTATCGTAAGTATTAATGCACGTTTAAACACGCGTATATCAGAGCTATGAGCACACATATTTTATAACATTTTATTTAAGAAAAAAAAAAAAAAACAAAAAATGTATACATAAACGAGAGTATACGTGTATGTGTGCATGTGTGACAACGTGGTGCTCGCATGCTTAAATCTTCGTTTGCTTAAGTTTGCTTATTTTTATATACATTTTTTTACCCACCACCGAAGAACTGTAATACATTCTGTAATTCTGTTATTCCGTTAGACGTAACAGAGAACTCATAAATCGTATCTATTTCTAATCCTCGATAAGTAAATGTTTAAGTAAGTGTAAGTAAATTCAAGTAAATTTATAAACAGAAGCATATTTCTACACTCGTTCTTTTGATAATTAAAAATTTCGATTTTAATATAGAATTGAGCAAAAGAATATAAATTTTGTTAAATTTCTGTTAAGTGATCGAATTTGAAAACGTGCCTGAACTAAATCATAGATGATAGTAAAGATTGAAAAGTGCGCACGTTTAAGGAAACATTGGATAAAGCGATCATCACTACACTTGTCATAGATATAAAGTTTTGAAAATTTTATACTTTTGTATTGGAGACTGCGGGTATTTAAAATTCGCCACAAAACGTATACGATTTTCTTATTTGCGTATATTAAAATAGTATTCGCATACACTTACCTCCTTCCGGTTCTGAATCATCGATATAAATCATACTTTTGGTAAAATGTGTGTCTTCGCATCAAAGTCAAACTTTTCTTTTGCATGCATTTATATATTAATCGCGTTTACTGCGCTGACACGTGATACATATTTCTCACGTCTTTCTATTATATTTACTTTTATATTATCACTTTATTTTCGCTTCCACTGCTTTTTAAATAGTTTTAGAATATTTTTATTTATATCAAAAATTATTCATTTATTTTTTTTTTTTATTTTTTTTTTTTTTATATATTTTACAGCACTTTTTTTTTTTAAACCAATTATTTATTGAACGTTTAAATTGTTACTATTAATCTGTTTGAGGTAGAGTGTACTAATTTTTCTTTAATTTGTTTTTAGTTTCGCACACTGACTAGCGGTCCCCTGGTATAGTTTATCCGATTGTTGATGGTTTGTTTAGCTGCCTGGGTGTTTTGTTGCAGCTTGTATCTCTTAGTTTTATAATTTGTTCTCTCTCTCTCTCTCTCACTCTCTCACCCTCTTTCTCTCTCTCTTTCTTTCTCTCTTTTTGTATCAAATTAAGTGTGTGGTTGTTTTAGTCGTTACTCGGTCGGTCGTTTGCTATGGTTTTTACGTTTTAAACAAAAATATCTAAAAATACGTTAAAGAGATAAAGAAAGGGTGGTGGAACACACAAATTAAGAAAATAGAAAAATTAGAAGCATTAGAGTGTGTGAGAGAATATGAGACAACAAAAAAAAAAAAAAGAATATAAATAAGCCAGAACGCGCCTGCAATGATCGTCTGGTGGTAACATCATCATTATTAACACGCGCGTAGTACTTTAGTACTGATTCGAATTAAATCGTTCGAAATAAAATAGAATACAAGAAAATTCCATTTCTTCAGTTTTTTTTTTCAGTTTATTTCAACCAGTTTTATGCACCTGTTGGCACATGAGTGGCAAACACAATTGAAAATTTTTTTCAACAGAATTATTTAAATCACAAAAAAAAAGCTAATTAATAAAAGATATGTTTTATATAAAAATTGTACACAAAACTTATATATTCTTAACTTTTTAAAAATATATCTCTCGTGAATATTTCAAAAAAAAAAAAAAAATTTTGATCTATTCTCGATTTAAAGGATTTAAAGGTGAATGTTTCCTCCTATTTACGTTTGAATTTATAAAAGAGTCTTTTTATTTGCAGCTCGATTCGAATCAACTGTAAGTGATTATAGTGCGCCCTTTCGGTTGCTTTAACGCAAAGAAGAACAATACTTGAGAATGTGATGAGTAGAACAATGGTTAGAGCTTTGGAAAATTTCTCATAACGTTGCTGATGGGCAATCACAAAGGCATTGAACGCATTGCACTGGATGCAAGTAATGCGAAAATTTCATTTGTTAGAACAAAACAACAAAAAAAAGTACGTGATAAACAAATGAGTTTCAAATGTGCAAATGCAAATGCAAATGTAGTCATCTATACTCAATTTTCAGCATAGTGTGGTAAGCACGAATTTTTGTTTTTGGATACATCTAATAAACCTGAATTTTTGTCTTGCAATTGCAAGCAAATGGTTTGCAGTAGGAAGTAAATTGGGTTCTCTGAACAGATTAGAAAATTGTTCTCACAAAAATTTATTAAATTCAAAAGTCCTGATAACATTCAATTAACTATAAATATGCCTCAATGCAATTCACTTTCAATCCAATTTTGAATCTAATCAATCAATGTTTGAATCAGTAGAGAAAAAAATGCATTAAGTTTTATTCTTTCTTTTTTCAAATTCTATCGACTGTAAGTAAGGCTTTCAAGAATGGTGAAAGAAGAAGAAATCTCAAAAATCAAAATCCTATATATCTCGAAGGGACGGACACCTACACTGTATTCTCTGTTATAAGCAAAAAAAAAAAAAAAAAAAAAAAAAAAAAAAAAAAAAATAGTGAACACTAATTTCGTTATTGGATTCGTACTTATCTAGTTTAGTAATTGAAATCTTTTTTGTTCCTTTAAGCATCGATCTCAACCTAAAGTTAAGGGTTGATTCAAAACAAAAATATATGTCTAACAAAGAAATTTCCGAACAGTTTATAGAATCCTAATTAAGAACAACTGAAAGTCAAATGAAGAAAATTTAAATCGTTTGACTGGCTGCACGCAATGAAATATCACGATTTTATCCTTTGGTTTCATACAATGGTTATGCAAATGAATTTGAAAAAATTATTATAATGCTTTGCTAAGGCACAAAGTTAAACCTTAAATACTTTTAATATAAACAATCAAAACTATATGCGTATTTAGAACGTATTTAGAAAAGTTGCCCATAAAAACGTAATTTGCCTGCGATATCTATAGAAAAATCTTCAAGTTCCGTTTCCTCTTTTAAAACTAAAAATCTCATTTTCATTTGATTCCAAATTTGTTTATTTAAATTCTATTATGAGAAAAAAAAAAGCTCTGTTTAAAAAGATTTATAATTTTCAAAAGTGACTACCGCAGTAATAGTGCATACGATTTTTGGAAGCGGAAAGTTGAGTTATTCTCTCTACCCTTTCAATCTTTTTTTTCATTGTCCGGATTATTATATTTTACAACAATTGTAGCAGCGACTATAAATTTTTTTTCCCTTTCATTGTGTTTGTTTCGTTTGTATGTATTTTTTTTATAAAAATCTCAGTACTTAACAATAAATTTCAGGTGTGTCAGCATGAGTCGTTCATAAAGTTGTAAACCAATGAAACTCAGGCAAATAGTTAAACTTTTTTATTTTATAGAAAAAAAAAAGTTGAAATTTAAAGCTGCATTCACATCTACTAGATGCACTTAACTTTGGAAAATTATATTAAAATATTTACGTATGGCTGATATGCACCTTAAAACAATATTAGAAAAGGTGACCGAAAAGGGGTCGATAAAATTTGCCAAAAATTAATAATTTTTTTTAATGTTAATCGTTATTTTTTCGGCATTAATTATTCCAGCTGTTAAGATTTAATTGAAAATATTAAAGATTTTCTATTTAATTTACACGTCAGAAAGCCTTACAATGCGTAACTAGAATCTAGGTAAGACATGCAGATGAGTTTCACAATTTATATCCATTCGCCCATCAAAAGATGGGATTGTATTTATACTTAACAGGTGGGCTGAAAGGTTCGTAGGTTGACATTTAGATGGCTCTACTAGTATTAAATCCATACAATTTTTAGTTAGCCATAACCTTCAAAAGGTACGTGTATAAATTTGACAGCTGTTGCATTGTAAGTATGTGAGTTTAGCATTTTTAGTGAAGCAACTTTTCGTAGTTTGAAAAAACGGATAAAAAGGAATTTCGTGTGTTAATAAAGCATTGTCTTTTGGCAAAAAAAAAAATACTATTGAAACCAAGGCTTTGCTTGCTAAACATTATTCAGACTTTGCACCAGGAAAATCAACCGTAGAGAAGTGGTTTGCTAAATTTAAACGAGGTGAAATGAGCACCGAAGACTATGCACGCACTGGACGCCACAAAGACGCTGTTACCGATGAAAACATCAAAAAAGTCCACAAAATAATTTCGGATAACCGTACAGTGAAGCTGATTTGAGATAGCTAAGACTTTAAAGATATCAAGGGAACGTGTTGGGCATATTGTGAACGAATATTTGGATATGCGAAAGCTTTGTTCAAAGTGAGTGCCGTATCGAGCTCACAATCGACCAAAAACAACAACGAATTGACGATTCTAAGTAGTGTTTGGAGTTGTTCAATCGTAATAAACCGGGAATTTTTGCATCGATATGTGATAATGTATGAAACATGGCTCCATCATTTCACACCAGAGTCTAATAGACAGTCAGCCGAATGGACTGTGAGCACGTGATGAACCGCCTATTTTGAGGCTAAAGACAAATCGTACTATAAAAATGGTATCGTAAAATTGGATGACCGCCCTCGAAGGCAACTATATTGAATAATAAAATCAAATTCTATCAAAAAAAAAAAGAATTTTTCTATGTTAGCCTACGAACTTTTCAGCCCACCTGAATATTGAAAAGTACGCTTCCAACGATCGTAAAATTCCAAGCGATGCTAATTTTTTCTATTCATCTGAACGCTATATCCATCATTAAGACTCTTATTATGGGAAAAATTGAATTAAAAAACTGAAATGTTAAGGCAACAAAGCGCAAATGGACTCGAATTTTGATAAGAACTGAATTTATTCTCATAAATAATTTTCATAATCTTGTTTAGACAATTATTCCGGTTAGTTGTTTTGGGCAGATTCGTAGCCAAAAACTGTTTAATATAAACATCGTTTAATATTTATCCCCTTATTTCTTTAGTGTAGTTGTAATGTATCTAGATACATTATGTTCTGTGAGTTTAGTGTTTAGTATTTCTTAGCGTTTCATTCACTTTTTGCTTTTTTTTTTGTTGTTTTCCAACCTAATTTTTTTTTAATATTCTATTAATCTGGTTTGCTTTAAATATATCGAGCTTTTTCAGGCCACAATAGAAAAAGTTTTTATATTAAATGTTCCATCTTAAATTTTCATTGAGTTAAAAGAAACCAAACAAAACATAAAAATAAAAGAATTGTCGTCACTTTAAAAATGACAAAAACAATTAATAATAAAACTTAATTAGCGCAATGGTTTCTTTTTTTTTTTTTTTTTTGTTTTTTTTGGCTTGTGTCAATATTTTGCAGATCACTCCACTGATGGCCCAAGTTGTTTAGTTTTAAATGCTAAACTGACCTGGAATTCATATAGCGGCGCTTATGAATGCACTGTTTTGTACATTTATCATGATTTTCTATAGGTTTGCTGCAGTAAGTTTATTGCGATGTAAAAATTTATTTTTATTTATTTATTTACTTATTTCTTTGTTTTTTTTTTTTTTTTTTTTTTTTTTTTTTTTTAATATTCAAGGCACTCTCACAGGCTGAAATGTATGTCTGTACGAGAATTGATTGGGCAGCTGACTGAAATGGATAAATTCGGTTTTCTTTTTCGCTTTCCTAAGAGTGCAAGTGTGTGTGTGTGTGTGTATTCTTCTTGAAATGTGAAGGAAACTTGGCAAAAATACGAAAAATACAAAGTTTAATTTTATACCAACACACACACACACACACACACACATGTATGTTATAAAGACAAATCTGTAGATCTAACAGCAAATTTTCAGTATTTATACATCTAAGTGTATCTATATGTGTATGTTGGTTTGTATATTTTACATTATTACTCGATCAATAAAGATAGAAATTTCTCTCCATTTTGTTTTTATATAGAATTTTGGAATGAAAATTTGGAATGAAAATTTGGAACAATCGCTTTTTTGTTTTGATTTATGCGGAGTCTTCATGGCTCTTTTTTCCACAATTAAACTTTAGTGTAGAATGTTTCTAAATTAAACATTTAAAAACATTATAGCTGAGTAAGGTCGACTATTAAACGCTCTACATCAAATACACTCTGCCAAATATAAGCCTTCGTTTATTTTCGTAGTATAAGCCACGGGATCTAAACTTAGTAAATTTGACTTTACTGTCAAACATCATCTATTCGTGTCATTAGGTTCTAGAAAAATTAAACTTTTCGCCATATAAAGGCTTGCTTTTCATGCGAACTTATATACGGGATGGTGTTCACCTACCTGGAATACATATTTGTCGTCAAAATTTGTTGCAGTTAATTTTCATGTGAAACTGGTATTACGGAACTATTTCCATCTTAAAACCTTTTGTTATCTAAAGGTTTACATAGGAAACGCTATGCGGAAAGGCGGAAAGACGGAAAGGCGAAAAGTTGGAAAGGCGGAAAGGCGGCAACACGGAAAGGCGGAAAGGAGAAAAGTTGGAAATGCGAAAAGTTAGAAATTCGGAACAGCGAAAAGTTGGAAAGGCTGAAAGACGGAAAGTCGGAAAGACGGAAAGGCGGAAAGACGGAAAGGCGGAAAGGAGAAGAGTTGGAAATGCGAAAAGTTGGAAAGGCGGAACGGCGAAAAGTTGAAAAGGCTGAAAGAAGGAAGGGCGGAAAGACGGAACGGCGAAAAGTTGGAAAGGCTGAAAGACGGAAAGTCGGAAAGACGGAAAGGCGGAAAGACGGAAAGGCGGAAAGGAGAAGAGTTGGAAAGGCGGAAAGATGGAAAGGCGGAAAGACGGAAAGGCGGAAAGNAAAGGCGGAAAGGAGAAGAGTTGGAAAGGCGGAAAGATGGAAAGGCGGAAAGACGGAAAGGCGGAAAGACGGAAAGGCGGAAAGGAGAAGAGTTGAAAATGCGAAAAGTTGGAAAGGCGGAACGGCGAAAAGTTGGAGAGGCGGAACGGCGAAAAGTTGGAAAGACGGAACGGCGAAAAGTTGGAAACGCTGAAAGACGGAAGGGCGGAAAGACTGAAAGGCGAAAAGTTGGAAAGGCGGAAAGACGGAAAGGCGGAAAAGAGAAAAGTTGTAAATGCGAAAAGTTGGAAAGGCGGAACGGCGAAAAGTTTGAAAGGGGCAAAAGGCGGAAAGTCTGAAAGGCGGATTAGCGAAAAAATTCTTAATTTATCACTTATGAATTTATTATGTCGAGATACTAATACTTAGGTGGTGTTTGTCAGAAAATTGTGAAAATTCCAATTTTTCGGTATTCGTGAAGTGATCGCAAAAGTGCTCCGATCCAAACAGACTCTGTTCCGTATTTCGTTAAAATATTTGAAAAATTCCTTACGTACAGTTTGTACATAACACATGTAGACATTTATCAGATGAGGAGACAAACTCAAATCGCTTCGGAAATGATTCTGAATTGATCGGTTTATTTGTCAATTGTGGATTTATTTGTGGATTTATCTTAAGCCTTTTTAATTGTTACATAGAAGTTCTACAAGTGATACATAATATTTAATTATATACTTAAATTCCAAAGAAAGAAAAACATAAAATTTTTTCCAAAAGCTATTATTACAAATTATACGGTATACAAGTCTGCAATAGGTGAACAATTTCAATTCAAATATTGATCAAATGATATGATCCATTTAATTTCATCTGGTAACTCAGTAAATTGTTTCAAATCCTTGTAGGGGTATTTTGTTGATTACTTTAGCAGTTCTGTAATATTGCAATGCAAGGTTATCTCTATTTCTGGTATTACAATAACGAGTATCTCTTATATATTTCAAATTTCGCATTCTCATTTCGATAATCTGGTAACATCTTGTGTTTGATTTTAAAATAAATATCATACAACGATAGAAGAGCTACTACTGCTTAATACTTAAAACATTCGAATCTTTTAATAAGTAAATGAAGTGTGTGCGCGAGTATATTTTTTTTAATAATATGCATCTCATAGCTTTATTTTGCAACTTCTGGAGATTAATTAATATTTGTGTGTTTGACTTAATATGAAATAAAAAATGTGTAGCAATATATATATATATAATCTGATTCCATAAAGGTTCTATATTTATTCTTTTAGTTGCAATTGTTTCTTTACAAATTTACCCTACGACCTCATATTCATAATTTCTTTTCCTATTTTCAAATACCTTTAGTTTAATTTATCGGCTTGAGGGTCAAGGTATTTTATTCAACTTTCTTTTGCTTATAATTTCTTGTTTCGTTTTGTAATCGTTGTCTTCTTCTTACCGTTGTCTTCTGCTTCTTGACATAACCATGTATTACTTTTGCTTAAATTTACTTTTAATTTATTTGCGCACAATCAAATACAAACCTTATAGAAAATATCTTGCAACTTAGAAAGTGCAATATTCGAATCAGCTTCACTTGATGTTACCAATGCCTCACATTTGATAAATTTTAATTTTACTATAACTTAGACAGGATATAAGGTATAGCTTTGTATAGATTAAAAATAGCGTAGAGAATAACACCACTACCGGTGGTTGTCTAATGTTTACATCAATTGTATCTGAATAATTAGATTGCATAAGCAATTCCTTGTTTCCAACAATGCTAGCTCATTACTTTTTATGCCAATTACATTTAAATTCTCAAATAACTTATCTTCATCGACTATAGCAAAGGCACTTTTATAATAAGGTTCGGACTAGACTGTAATGATAGTTTTTTTTTAAATTTAAATCGCTTTTCTAATATATGAAAAGCAGTTTCACATCATTCTAGATTATTGAGGAATTATAAAGTTTTCTTTTTCAAGATAGTCGAACAATTGATTTTTTACTATAATTTCCGAAATTCTTCCATTTACAAGTAACAAGTATTTATGGTGCACATTTCTTCTGACCTTTGAATATATTTTTTGCTGATATCATATTTGAACACTTTCACACACACATATATTTCGTAAACTTTTTTATTACATACACTTTCCGATATAAATTTCTCTTCCGGCTAATTTTATTTGGTAAATTTTGCATTAAGTTTATTATATTGTTCGCGTACTTGAACTCACTAGCATAGTGTAGATTTATCATATTGACTGTTGTTAATTTCTTAGTTAAACTACTATCTAATCGGGCTCTGAAACAAAGAATTATCGAGAAATTTTGTTTTATCATTTTATTATTTTCAATTATTGCGTCATCTTTTATCTATATATTATTATATAATAACACCAAGGTAGTCCATAAGTTAAGTATTTTTGCTTTTTTATGGTTATATCAATCAATTGTTTTGTTTTCTAAATATTAATACTTTTTTTTGCATTTTATAATTCTTTTAATGTCGATTTGATTGACACAGATGTCAAATATTTTTTGCTTAATTTTGATATTTACATTATTTATTAAATTTCTTTGTAATGTTGTACACAACTTTTGTTGCAGAATATATCAGAGCTTAAGATAGATCACCTTTTATTATAACGATCGATTAAGAATTATTTTTTGAAACAATTTAAATTCATTTGTCCGTCTTTTTGTGTGTTTGTCTGTCTGTCTACCTGGTGGTCTAATGTCTGTCCATGTATCTAGTGTTCAGCCGATAAGTCGTATTATGACGAAGTTTGATTTACTGACATTTGTCGGCTTCAAATAGCATGCAACTGAAAATAGATTCAATTGAACCATTTTTATGACCACTTCACAGAAAAACGCTCCATAACACCCCACAAAGTCCCAAAGAATTCAGCATAGAAAGAATAACAACAATTTTAATCCATTGAGATCAATTTTTGAACGATCCCATATAACCGTCTCTACGAAAAGTAAGTCTTTATAAGGTAGAAATGCTTAGATTTTAATTTTTTACGATGCAACTGAAGTCCTTGTAGTAATTTGACGTAAAAAGAAACTGTAGTAAGTTTGGTCCATGTAGTTCTATTTTTCCCATGGAAGCGTTCTCATGAAAAGAAATATATTCAGAGGAATTAGCCAAATAAAATAAATAGTTGAAATGTATTGGAACCATTTAGCGGACATAAAATTTGCACTTCGTCAATGTGAAATAAACGATGAGACGAGAACATATTATATATATATATATTAATTTGATGGAATGCTATTCAAAAGAAACCGCTTTATAAGAAAGCTGCCGTAATTTTGGTTTCGCGTTATATGGAAACCCGTCGCGCTAAAGAAGGATCGACTGTACAGGCTTATATATATGTACATAGCACACACTCATTGAACAGTACAGATTGTACATGTGTGTGTGTGCATTTCCTTTGTAAACATATGATACAAGTTTGACGTATGTCGCGATGCCTTTAATAGAATGTTTGTCCATACAAATAATGAGAATGCGAGAGCGAGCAATAAAATGACTGCTAATTAACAGCGCTACAGAAGATAACAGAAATGTCAAAATTCCATAAGCTTTTACTGTTTCGTATTTTGAAAAATTTTTTATTTCTCTTGTCATTTACTTCTCTCCAATTGTACTATTTCATATTTTGAAAAATTTCTTAGATCCTCTTGTTGTTTAGTTTTTTCAGCGATAGGCATCGAACGTTCTACCGGTTTTATTAGAAAATTGTTTATGTTTGCATAGATCTCTTAAGAAATCACAGTTCTCTTTAAACTAACTTTTCTCTTATGCTCGTTTGCAAAAAGAATAGTTCTCTCTTGCTCTTAACATTTCTTCAAATACATGGTATGTGTATGTTCATTGGTATGTGTTTAGTCTTTCAATTCTTTTTATATCCATTGTCTAAAGTGAGGGATATATTCATTTGTCATTTTGTTTGTAATGTCCAGAAGGAAATTCTAGAGACTGCACAAAGTATATATATTCTTGATCAGCATCAAATTTAGAGTCGATTTAAGCATGTCCGTCTGTCCGTCTGTTTAATGCCTGTGGTAAACACGCTCCTGGCCGCAAAAGTGAGGATATCGGCTTCAAATTTGGCAAAAGCATTGGAAATTGATCAAATTGGTCAGAGGGTACGTCCACAGTGCAACGTAGACTTAGAAAACCTCTGCATTCGAAAGCAAAACAATAGGTTGTTATTCTCGTTAATAATAAATCGTGACAAATAGATCAATAACAATTTTCACTAATATTTCGCTAGCTATCCCGTAATCTCTGTGTAAAAATAGAAAGGATCGACCACGCCCACTCGATATAATAGAATATTGAAGTTAAATTTTTTGTGAAAAAGCGTGTGACAATAACAAAGATACTTCAGAAACTACACAAAATGTATATATTCGTGAAGGCTTAACGATTCGTCCGTCTGTCCGTCCGTCCGTCCGTCCGCCCATCTGCATGTCTGCTTATCTGCGTAATGTTTCTGGTAAACTTTCTCATGGCTGCAAGAATGAAGATATCGTTTAAAAACATTATTAGAAATTTTCTCAAATACATTGTTATTGAAGACGAGACAAATCGATCAGAGACCATGCCTACAATATGAAATAAGCTACAGTATGGAATAAACCTGGAAACACGTCCGTTTTCTGGATTTTATGTTCAGTGATCATTAAGGACTTCACCCATTAAAAATTGGCTTTTTCCTTTTTTTAAGACACTGGTGGTGGGTATAAAAGATTCGGTTTAGCCGAACATAATTTTTTTTCTTGTTCATTTTATTGATTGTTTATTTTAACAATTTTTAATATCAAAATGTTTCATCGTCTGCACAGTTCTCTCTGTTAAACCAAGGGATTGCGAAGCATCTGGAGGTCTTTATAAAATCTTTATTATACCCAAACGAGTAAGTTTTATAAATGAAGACGTTATCGCACATAGAAACCGTCGGAATACTCCATACTTTGAAACGAATTCGTTGACTTTTCTACATGTGTTACATGTTTCTTTTAATTTTTAAATAACTATCCACCAATGTCATATACTACATACCATCAAAATAGAAAGAATCAAAATGAACATATTACCAGTGAGAGTCCATCTCTTTATTTGAACTATTTTGTGTTTAAGAAGAAATGCCGCAACATTTAACAAATTCTTCCTTGTCTGAGTCTAAGACTTTCCACCAAACATATGATCTTGATGATGATTTTTTCATTTCAACTACACTATAACACCTGAGATATGTGAGCAATTTAAGTACATCCTCTTAAGTAACTCCGGAATACTATTCTATGTACAAACACAAGCAAAGTTGAGATAAACAATAGTTATCGCGTTCACAAAGCCATACTCTAAGCAGAAGGACAAGAAGGAAGGAAAGAAGCGCTGATTACCAGGGATGTCCGGATACAGTGCCCAAATACCGTAACGAGGTTTGTTGGTTTGTTAACAATAAAAAATTCAACGTGAGTGTGAGAGTTAAACTGGATGTTAAATGGAAAGATAATCGCCTTATTCAGCAGAATATTGAAGAAAATTAGAAAAAAACAACTCAAACGACAAAACAACGAACTGATAAAATCCAAGTGTTAACAGCACACAATAGCACACAAATAACCGTCAAGCACAAAATACTTTATATATATATATATATTATAACTTACAATATTTATTTATATTATGTTATATTGTGTGCAGGTCCACATAATGAAATGTTGTTGATATCATTATACCCTCAACTCAAGATGAGGGGTATTTTCGTTTTGTCTGTAATGTCCAGATGCAAACTTCACAGACCCCACAATCTATATATATTCTTGATCAGCATTAAATTTAGTATCGATCTAAGCATGTCCGTCTGTCCGTCCGTCTGTGTAATGTCGATGGTAAACATTTCTCTGACAGCAAAAATGATGATATCGACTTCAAATTAGGCAAAAACATTGGAAGTTCTTCCACGCACAGTTTGATATTGAAATGAACCCACTAGTGGATACAAATTGCTTGTGATCGACTATCTTAAACCTAAAAGGAATGTTTGCTGGGTTTTATCACTTCTTCCTCTTAACATATTTTCTTTCTGATATTTCCTTTCTAAATTCTATTTATGCTCTTAGCGGACACACACGTAATGTAAGTCACTTAATCAAACCATCTTCTCTCATCTGTTAAATCATAAATTCTTCGTCGTTTATTAATAATATTCATATATTTGTTAAAATAAAAACTGTATGAATATATCTGCGAAAATATATAAAAGAATTATTTATCAACCATTATTATCATTGCATATTAGCAAGCTTTCTTTTATGAAAAAAAAAGAAAAAAAAAAAAAAATTATAAAAATACTTGAAGCAATAATATATCACGCAAGAGTCCGCAAAACACATAAAGAAAAAGAGAACTAAAAGCAAATACATTCTTCTTCTTCCATTTTAATTATTTTTCTTTTAATTTCACAGTTATGATTAGTAGTTGTCTTTTTAAGTCCAGTTGCAAATGACAGATGACAGCTGAATTAAATTATTCAATCTCTGAAACTCTGAATAATATCATTTTAAAAACTGAATTCATAACATTTCTATCTTTAGCAATGTATATATAACGAGAAAAAAAAGAAAAAGAATAAGTTATGAATACTGTGTGTGATATTGCTATCAGGTGGGGTGAAAAGTTCGTAGGCTAACATAGAAAAATTCAAAGTTTTGTACACGTGTCTTTTGAAGGTTAGGGCTAACTAATCCTAGTAGTGCTATCTATGTGTCAACCTACGAATTTTTCAGCTTACCAGTTATAGAGTACTATATATTCACAGCGACAAATATTAGGCGTTTATAAATTGGAAACAGTACGTAAAGCTAATGGCAAACATGCAAAATTTGGCAACGAATATAGTTGCTTTCGTTATTTTTTGTTTTGGTTAGAGTTGGTCTTTGCTATACAACTTTCGTGAGTTTTCATGTGAAGGATACGAAAATTAATTATCTGGCACAAGTTACGCTTGATTACTTGAAAATGTCGAACAATAAAATTAATTATTATATAAAACATAAAACATTCATTAAATAGATTGAAAATTCTGTTAAATGTATCGAGCGAATTTACTGCTTTTCAAAGGGATTAAATCACTACATTTTATTGGATTTTTAAAGGGATGAAGGATTGCGTAACGAATGAAATGTGAATTGTCTCGTGAATGTAATGTGAATCGTTTTTGAAGAAATGAGTGAATGTGATGCCAAAACGAGAAGCATAGAATATTTAATCATTTTCAAAAATGATTTCAGTCATCAATAATTCAAAGAAATTATTATCAAGTGATCCAATCCTAATGATGCTTTACATGGCATTGATTTTTATAGAAATCAAATCAACAGAAATCGAATTCTTCAAATTCGTTTCCTTTGTGATGTTGAAATCTATTGGCGAAAACCTCTCTCTCTCTCTCTCTCTCTCTCTCTCTCTCTCTTGTAGTCGATTACGACCTGCAGTTCTTCAGATCCTCTTTCGTACCCAATTATTAGTAGCTAAAGATGTTTGTAGCAGCTGTAGCGAAACTACTATTAAAGAGACTACAGAGTGAGCGTACGTCGTATGCGGCAGTTTCACTTCACTGCACCAATTTACACATGGCTACTGCTTTCAATCTAACTTAGTGAAACGAAATAAACGACGCCCATAATTAGCAATTTTAGATCAGGATATCATCATTTGCCAGCAGTGCTTTCTGCGATAAATGCAGTTAAATACCTAAGTATTGCATACAGCGTTCTATTTTTGACATTTAGTAAAAGACTGACGAGCATTGATAATACGCAACATCATGTCAAAGCCCTTAGCGAAAACTACATTCCACGAATCACATTCTATTTATACAATTTGGATAGTATCTAGTATCGTCAAGATCAGATGGTAGAAGAACCTTCTGGGATGTATAGTTATCCAAAGGTCCATCCAAAATCCGAGGGGAAGAGGTTAGCCAAAGAAAGATTGCAACTTGTAAGTGTTGCTTACCCAATACACTGCTTGAAGAATGCTTTCTTTGCCTGATCACTAGTGCGGCCCTTCGGAGAGTATCGCGGTGGTTGTGGAAGTACCTAGAAAGGAACTTCTTTCCACTAGAGAGAAACTATGGACTATATCCATTGAATGTTTGTTCTGGAATCTTTTGAGAACCGCGGAGCCTTCCTTGCGGGGATTATTCCACTATTTGGGGAGACGCTGACTATCGTTCATTAAAAATAGTTCTGCGTTTAGGTACACCGTGCTTTACTCACGTAAAACCTAAGAAAGACTTTACGCTAATTTACTTTCCACCATTCAAACATAGTTTCGTTAGACAAATGAATTTAGTTTAGTCCTTAATTTATCCCATAATTTATTTAGTTTTTGACACCCTTTGGTATTACTTTGATTTTGAATCATTTTGAATCATTTTGGGATGATAACATTTCATCCAAGTTAACCTCAAATCACAATCATTTTATAATTTACATGATTTCATACATAAAGAGAAAAATATATTTACTTATTACCCATATATTATTCAATCAATCTGAACGTGCAGTTGCAATGGAGCGATGAATGTGTAAAATGAAATTAACATTTCTTCTTCATTGACTTCTTGCTTTGATGGATTATTATTCATTCTCATTTTACATGATTTTATGACCTGATACAAGTTTTTTTTTATTTAATTTTCCCTGTTTTCCTTGCTTAAATACTATAGTTTGTTTATATAGAAAACAAACGAACGTCAGTTTGGCTCTTATTTGCGAGCAAATATTAATGCGAAGCAAAATTGTAGCAGTGATAGCTACAGCGATGTTTATATGCAAATCAAACAATCTGGACTCTAAAGAATCGCTGCTATCGTTGAAGAGGTTTAGTCAAAAGACACGTAATCACTACCCAAAGTCGATGTAAGGCACGCTGTTTGTGTGGAGTCTTAGTAGTTCCAGGGAATAATTAATACACAACTCGTCGTTAATGAAATAAATTAAATTCGATTTTAATTGTTCTGTTCTTCCTCTACTTCACAGCTTCCACAGGAAAACTTCAAATTGTGCTTTCTTATTTGGTAATGCAACAGAGGACGTCATGACATGTGAAAAAAATGAGTTGCATGAAAATGATTCTGATTGATCGCTTTAATCGGTTTAACATAAGGTGGGCCTACCTTTAAGAATTTCTATACCAACTATCGTAGGGTACACAATTATTACATTTTAATGTTATTAAGTTATTTATAGAGCTAAGACCAAATATTATATAGAAATTTAGTTATAATCGGTTCATTATCACAGAAGTTAGCTTATAGCGCCATCTATCGAAGCCTCTTAACCAAACAGATATTTTATTATTATTATTATTATTATACTTTGGACTAATGAAAGGATTTTTTAGACTAGAGAGATGAGAAGCGCTAGCAGCAGAGGCTGCTCGGCTTTTTAATTTTTTTTCATTTCTTGACTATAAGATTTGAACCCACGAGTACGTGTTCTGACTTGTTAGAAGCGCTTCTTAGCAATTCAGCCACAGTTGCGGCTAACTACACAGATATAATTTGACATCAGGCACTAAGATGGTCCTTTCAGTTAACATCAAGTATTTTTTAAAAACTATTGCGAGACGATTCAGAAATTTCTAGTTTTAGTACAAGCAAACCTGAGCAGAGCCTGTAGCATTTTTCATAAACACAATTTACGGAATTTCTGAAGCATAAGAAGTACGGCGCATTTAAACGTATCCTCGTTTTTATAATATTGTCCATGCTTGGTAAATACGTTTTAATAAAAAGTACGTCATATCTTGACATACATTCCTACGTTCAATTTGATCAAATTGTTAGCATTAATTACATGAAAAAGCATTTACATTCGTAATAGCATTAAACCTCAGTGTGATAAACATTACGCGGATTTTTTTAAGTTTTATTTATTTACTTTTCCTCTTAAAAATACTCACGTTTTTTACACGGCCCAGTCATACACACGTATAAGTATATTTCTGTGTAAGCCATCTTCACACATAGAATGTCATTTGATTGTTTTTTTTTTTTTGTTTTTTTTTTTAAACACATTTACGCATATACATGAACATATTGAAAATAAAATAAAAGTAAACAATTCGTCGAAATTTTAATCTTTAATTTGCTAGAGAGTGGAAAATGCAAAATGTAATAAAAATAAATAAATAAATAATTCTACACGATTTAGCTGATTAATTCTATTGCTTATAAAAACATAAGCATGTGCCGAAATTATTGATGATATTTAAGAAGAAGAAGAAGAAGAAGAAAAAATTCACCTTTAAATTAATTTAGTTATTTCGCGCGCGGATCACAATCCATTTTCCCCTTCGTATTAAGGCATCTACACAGTTCTTTAAAATAAATGCTCGATCAGTAAGTATAGGGAAAAATGTAATTATATGATATATGATGAAGACAAGTTGCGATGTAGAATGAGGAACGTAAATAAGATTTTATTGAACTTTCTTTCTAAAATCCAATCCTCCGATCAATTAAGAGTAATATGGCAAAATTTTCCGTCGGTACCAATGATTATTATGGCGACTTTATTATGGATTAAAATTTACCTTTAGTCCCGATGGTGACAGATTTTTTTTTTTTTTTTTTGGGTTGGAGGAAGCCTTTAGTTTCAGACTTATATCTTCAGTATTTTGATTATTTTTTGACTAATCGGTTATGTGACTTTTTTCTTGAACGTTCGAGAAGAAAGTCATAGAATTTTCTTAAGTAAAAATATTTCTCTAAACTAATTTTTAAAGCAATTTGATTTAAATGTTAGAACAGCTACTGGTTTAGTTAGTTTTAGGAAACCACTTTCACAAATATTAATTTATGATTTCTTAAGGTATCTTCAACATTATAAAGAATTCTTCCTTCACATTATTGATTCCCGCATTAATGCAATCGAATATGAGTGGAAACATATATTTAGAAAAATATCAAAATCAAAGGCGTGAAAATTTTAATTTATTATATTTGTCCTAAAACTCAAACTTAAGTTTGTAGTGGATGGCAGTTTCCTAGAAACGCTGCCTCTTTCCTTGTTATTATTGACGTATACCGACACATTGGTTACTTCTTAATAACCTTGTTAGATGTAAAAAATGATATTCATTTTTTTTCTTTAAGAATTCTATATAAAATAATTAAAACTCTTGTTGGGGTTTGGATATTGTCGATCTTGAAATAATTTGGCGAGTTCTTGCTTACCTTAGTTATCATTGAAAAATATCATCAACTCTCTTCAAATGTGGTCCCCACAAAATAAGTCTGGATAAGTCTTAAGAAATTTATTCGCCTGTAAAAGTGAAAAGAAAAAAAATAAAAAAAAAATTCTTTCCAAATTCGTTCGATAGATATAAAAATAAATATGTTTTGTTTTCACCTCTGAAATTTAATTAAATTAGTCTCTACAGTATAAATTCTGTTGCTCAGTAAGTGAAAAACAACATAGTCACCGAGACATAGCTTTGGAAAACAACGTTAAATTCGCAAGTGGCTCGTTTGCGAAATAAAGTCGAAATAATATTGAAAAGTTTTCAAAAAAAAAAAAAAAAAAATATTATGAAAATGGTAACGGTAACAAAAACAAAAATAAAAAAAAGTAAAATAATATTTGCATTGAAGGAGAAACGACTAAATCACTTTTAAGCTTCGGCGAGTTTAACGATTAACAAATAAACAAAGAAAGAACAGAACAATAACAAAAAAAAAAAACAACAAAAAAAACCAACAATTAATAGTAAAAATTTAAATCAATGTAATATACAAAAGTCACATATAATAGGAATTTCAAAGGTGTTAAGCCCGTTTCATAACTTTGTGAAAATGAAAAATGCTTAATGAACTTGTACGAGATCGTTGCGTTAAAATCCTTTAGTATTGAAAATGAAACAATTTATTTACAATACTTTGAATAGTAAATAGATTTTTAGACCGTTTTTTATGAATTGTTTATTTTACTCTCTCTCAGTAAATTGTTCAGTCCTCACAGAATCGTATGCAAAAAAAAAAAAAAAAAGGGAAAACGTTATGTATTCAATATAATGATATAAAAAACTAACTTGTTTGTCTCGTAGCGAATTTTGAACACCCACCACTTGCAGCCCTTTTGCCTTTTAAAGAATAGAAAATTAAATTTTTAATTATGCGTCTGTCTGTGATCGGACTAGAAATATTTCTAACTTGAATTTTTGTATGATCCTTTGCATATTTCCATGAAACATGAACTTGCCATAATATTTCAAAACTTATTGTTTACATATATCCCTCAGCTAATTAGGTGATGGTATTCTCTACACTAAAGTTCTTTTCGAAACTTTCGAAGAAACACCATTTGACGAATGAACTTTCTATCTTAGCAGACTTAAAATCTCACCCTTAGCAAGAAAAGAGATAAACTTTTTATACACCCTTCCTTCATATATTGTTTATTCGTAAATCTTATAAAGGGATTAAGAAAATCACACACACACACTGTGGGATCATTTCACAGTTGCCCGCGTATAAAGATTTATATTTATGCTTATATTCTTAATACCTCTACTGTGTTGTATGCTCTGTTGTTTTATATGCTTTGCATATGTATATGGTTCTACGGTTCTATAGTTTTGCGTGTGGTTTGCATATGTGTGAGATAAAACTTTTTAATACTTACGGAGATTTTTACTACTTTTTTTACTCAGCCATTGCAATGCAAATGCTTTGCCTTTGCTTTTTTTTTTGTTTATTTATGACAACACTGTTAGCTACTTATTTATGGAAATCTCTACAAAATGATTGAATATTTTGAGACACAAGTTTTTTTTTTTTTGGTTATCAGAGAGCAGGTTTTTTTTATCATAACAATTATTAATTATTTTGGGTTTTTTGAATTAAACCAAAGGAATTGACCGATCGATTTGGTTTGCATTTGGATTAGATTCGAACGCTCTACATTGTTCCCGGCAATTTTAGAGTGAACAAATTTAATCTAATTTTATACGCGCTTCCTTAAAATAATTTATTTGATACGTAACAAAAAAAACTTGAGGATATTATCCATATCAAGCATATCGTGCGAAGCATATCGTGCGAAGCATGACTTACAAAATTGCAACCATGATGGCTAAAGAAAAGTAATTGTAACGATTCATTTCCTCTCATACAAAAAGAATATGGAAAACTATGGGAAATTATGTTTTAAAATTTGTCTCTTAAATATCAAACTGAGCTCTTAGGGGTCAAACAGAATCATATGAGGTCTTTCCTCTTTCTAACTGTACTACAAATGGTTTCTTTATCGTTTGTTTTGCTCTAAGGTTGCCTTGAGGTGCTATTATTTTGTAGATAATATGTACTTTCAAACAAAGCATTACAGAATTTAATTGATATTGAAAAGTACCGGAAATTATTAAGGGCACATAATAGGTTTAAAAGAAATAGATTTTTTACAAACTTTCGGACAATACTTGAAAAGGTACCCCAATCCGACAGGAACTACCAAATATTTAATAATAAAAATAAACACCTTTTAAACATAAAAATAGACGATTTCCATAAAATGTTATGCTTTCGTCTTACTTAACAGAAATTTCAAGTGATCTACTTACCTGAACACTTTTTTGGCATTCGATCTTAATCGGGCGATAGCGTTGCAGAATGCGTTCCACGTGAAATATTCAAATTGTTTTATTTAATTCAAATGCGTGTGTTCGAGTTATTTGTTTTATATGTTTTTATTTTTTGTTTTTTTTTTTCATTTTCTTTTTTTATTTTTTTTATTTTAATTTTCCAGACGTTCAATGGTTGTGAATGAAATTTTAGTTTCTCAAGTAGTTGAAAGTAGTTCATCGCCGAGGTAAACAAAACGGGAAATTTCAAATTCATTTATTTCTCAAAAATGAATTAATTAAAGTTATGGAAATATTTATGAAATAAATTAAGTTTTACTATTTAATTTAAAATATCTAATCATTTACAAGCGCTTTAGTCAACGCTTAGAGTCAGTCATACGTGTAAATGTAATGAGTCTTAAAAGAAATGAAATATAAAATCTATTAACACCTACTACTACTACTACTACTAAAAAAAAACCTAATAAATCCTAAAAGCTTCTAAAGGAGAAGGAATAGAAAATCAGTACAGATTTTACCTTAAATAAATACTTTATACAACAACAACAACAAAAGAACTTCAAATACTTTTTCAATAAAGATTAAAAGTTTTTCTTGTTTTTTGTTTTGTGTGCTTCATGTTATCCCCAAAAACATTTTACAAACTTTAAAATTGTTTTTATCAACATTGACGCAGCGTACTTGTTCCTTTGTACTTACTGTACGTCTTCTTGTGAATTTCTATGAATTGAAACGTATGTGAAGGTGGTTTTTTCTCAAGATATTTTTGAAAATTTTATCTTGTATCTTAATTTTTAATTTGCGTTTTACAGTAAAAAATTTACAAAAAAAAAAAAAAAATAAAAAAAAGAGTGATAACCACCAGACAAACATTCTCTCATTGACTTGCTTGCTCGTTTGCAAGCAAGTTTTAGAAGTTTAGAGCATATAGGACTTAAATATTCATAACTTACTTACTATAAAGGCTAGAAAACAAAATGGGAAAAGTGGAGAAGAAAAAAAACAAAGTAAGTCGTGTGTAAGACCATATAAATGTAAGCCAATAAAACTGTAACGCATTAGAGAATTAAAAGAAATTTTCATTATCAACAAATAAAAATAACGTTCATCCCCCAATAACACAAACATACTTTAATTTATTTTGCGGATTTTATAATTTTTTGAGTTTATCAGCATTTTTTTTTTTTTTTTACTCACTTTATATCCAGGAGGATACACGTTTATTCACTTAATATCTATAAATATATTTTTCCATGATCAGCATTAAATTTAGAATCTATATAAGCATATCGCTGTCTGTCTATCTATCTGTGTAATGTCTGTGGCAAACATTCTCCTGGTCCCATAATGAGACGAAGACATCGCCTTTAAGTTTGAGGGAAACATTGGAAATTCTTGCAACCCAGATTGGTATTAAAAACGGTTCAAATTCTCTACAGTACATCGTAAACAGAAAGCAAATTTGTTTTCGAAAGCAAAAAAAAAAAAAAAAAAAAATGTTGGGTATTTTGATAAACATATTAGATGGATCTATAAAACATATATAATAAACATAGTAGATACATCTATAAAAATAACTAAATCCCTCTATTATTTTATACAAAAATAGAAAATCCTATCTTGCCCTCACTGTATAGTAAATCATTGAGATTTCATTTTTTTTATGAAAACATTTCTAACATCAAGAGAAAAACTTCAAAGACCCCATAAAAGGTATATATATTCTTGATTTAGTGTGGAATGAACAATCCTCCAAGAGAAATCCATCTGTCCGTTTGCTCACCTCTGTAACGCCCCTTTTTTTAGTCACAAAAAATTAAGAAATCTGATTAAAAGATTCTGTAGAATCGAATCTAATTTTTTTTACTTGTTTTATTCCCCAGTAAACATTTCTATATGTTACGAATAAATGCAACGAACGTCCTATGTAATGAGTAATGATTACATATGTATATTGTGTATATATCTCTATACACATATTCATGCATATATATGCATTAGATGTTGATATAAAATTTATACAAATTGTTGTCATTAATTTCGGAATTTATTTACATTTTATTTCAATTATTTATAAATCACATTATCTCTATATCTATACATATAATACATCCAATAAACTACACTTACATGTAATATACAGTAACATAGTGTAGGTATGCACGTATGCACGACACATACATACAATGAATGGAAGGAATTTTTTTTTTTTTTTTTTTCTCAACGAAAGAGTGATTAAATATGCACATAACATAATTCGTATAACTCGTGTATGATCTTCAAAATTGCTCGCTTTTGTTTTGTATTATATGCACACTTGTTTAACATTGTTTACCGTTCTCTATCATATATGTGTGTGAAAATTCTTAAAATCAATTAAATTATATTTAAAATCAATTTGACTGAGTATTAATACATGAACCAACAAAGCAGCAAAGACACGAATACAATACGAATACAATAGAAATACATGTTTAATGTGCATGTGTGGGCGGGTGTTTGAATTGTGTGTGACGTACAAGGTATTTTAAATCACTTAAAGTCGTTGTTGTTATTGTTGACGCCATAATTTAATTGTGCGCCTATAAGCTCTTTTCCTCTTAAAAACATTCGCGTAAGGTGAGTAAGAATCCAAAGAAATTGTACATATAAGGGTATAAACAAACACATACTAACACATCTGTAACCAAATATACGATACTTACGTGTGTGTGTGTGTGTATAGAGAATCTTACAATAAAAGCCTACAAGTGCTTAACTAAGCCATTTATAGAAGAGCAGCAGCTACTCTCAGTTCTCTATTAAGATGACGTTTAAACAAAAAAAAAAAACATTTCTACGCGTTTACTGAAGAGTCGTTACAGCTAAGAGTGTGTTGTTATGATTGTGTGTGGCGTTGTAAAAAATTCTTCAAGCGTCAATTTGCACTATTTTTATGGTCGGTTTAGAGCATGCATTAAACTCCTGTATTTGCTGAAAAGCTTGTAAACGAATACAATTATATTCTTCAATAGACACGTTTCCTGTTAATTTCATTGCTGCTGTCATGTCGTATTCATGCTTTTTTTTCGTCCCGTTCATGTCATACGCATACATTTATTTATATATATATATATATATGTATGTTTTCTTTATTATTTTCTTTGGTTTATTTGTATAATGGAAACGTGTGTAAACTACTATTCCCTTACTTTCATTTTTACTTGCTTTTTAATCACGCAGGCGGGTGCTGAAAATCAACACGATAAAGATAACAATTCTGCACCGATTGGATTACCTCAACCTTTGTTACTAGAAGAAAAGAAATTTCTTCTAGCGGTAGAGCGTGGAGACATAGGAAATGTGCGTAGGTATGTATATTTAACGCGAACAGTAATCCCTCAGGGCTCGTTTATTTGCATAAACTTGAGAGCTTCTTATAACAGATGTTCATTAAAGTGTAGATAAATAAATAATTGCCTTTCGATTTTCACGTTAAAAAGTATATGTGAGGGATTATATTTTTTTTATATTTATATTTTTGAAAGGCCAGCAACAGGAAACTGAACAAAGAATTGATTTTTAGCATTTTTTTTTAACGATATTATGCGACTGATATATGTGAAATCAAATATTGATTACTATAACCCCGCTCTTCAGTCTATATATATATATATATATATATATATATACGTATATATATATAGACTTATATTAGTTTGGGGAAAAAGAAATTCATTATTTTTATATGAACTTCAGGACTTTATTTAACATGATTCGGTTTGTCCGATTTGGGTCAAATATGCACCGTTTTGTT
>KK351103.1:725568-756512 GCA_000671755.1 Glossina brevipalpis
AAAATAATGGATTTCTTTTTCCCCAAACTAATATATATATATATATATATATAGACTTTTGTGATCCTAGAAAAATACTTTGTATTAATTAATCGTTTCCAAATGTGCACAACTCCTGCTACATCAAGGGTACGTAATAGAGACTTTTGAGTTACTTTTACGATTTCTATATAAACGCTTGAAAGTTTTTCTCTTTATCAGATATGATATAATAGAAATATTTTTAAAAAAAAAGAAAAAATTCCAGAATTCTAATTAAAAGTTATTTACAAATTGAAAAAACTAAACCGAAAATTTTGTAACTAATCAACGAGTAAAAAAGCAAAGAGAATAATTAGCAAAATAACATTTTTGAAAGAGTGTTAGTAAATCGATATTGGTCGTTATTATGAAATCTTCCTATTGTTTTACAAAAAAAACTTATTTATTAATACTAAGAAAAAAAACTTAAACAATAAAGTAGATGCTGCTCACAGATTTAGTGTAAGTTGTGTTCAGCATTTCATCATTTATTGAATGTCATTCAATTCTCTGCAACAAAAAACTCATTCGCACTAATCACACAGCAGCTGGGGCGGAAGATTGAGCAGAGAAATATAATATCTATCGAAAGTCCTACTCGTTTTGGCTTTCGTTGAATGAGATCATTGAAATCAAAACTGTTTCCAGAATTCTTTCTTTTCTTATTATCGGATTTAGTTCAAAAATGAAAACGATCCCATCTTACGCAAATTTTGTCCTTAGATTTCCGTTTATCTAAAGTGAGGCTCTAGTATTTTTTTTTTTTAGCATGTTTTCATTATAGAAACTACAAAAATAATAATTTTCAATTGAAATTGTTATTCTGATCACTGCCGTTAGCAATTAAAAGTTTTTTTTAATTAATATCAACAAATGCAGAATTTTTTAAATTTTACATTAATTTCGTTTTGTTGTTGTTTTGCTATGACGAAGTTTCTTTTTCGTTAATTAAATTAAGAAAAAGTTTTCACTAATTGAAGAAATTTATTTTGTTTATATAACAGCGTTCGCTGTTTGCAAGTAAGTAAATTGCTAACGAAAGAGTTTATCAATAATTCATTCTGAAAATGATGAATGAAACCGATGTTTTAAAATGTTTTTAAATTCATTTTTCTATTAAATAAATTTGTTTCTTAAATCTTGAAGGATATTGCAAAAAGCCCACCGACAACATCATGTCAATGTCAATTGCATGGATGCCTTAGGTAGACGTGCATTAACTTTGGCCATAGATAATGAGAATTTAGAAATGGTTGAGCTTTTGGTCATAATGGGTGTAGAAACTAAAGATGCTTTATTGCATGCCATCAATGCCGAGTTCGTTGAAGCCGTTGAATTGTTACTCGAACATGAAGAATTAATCTACAAGGAGGGAGAACTCTATGTAAGTATGCGTAGAGCTGCAACGTATTATTTAAAAAAAAAAATTATTAACACCAAGCTAATAGTCCTTATATCTGCCAACACATCTAGCTTCTTTACAGTGATCAGGGAAACATTTCAGGCACTGTTTCATGAATTATTTTATATAGATTCCAAGATTTGATAGTAAAAGTTTTACTGCAGTTTCATGATGTGAAAGAAACAAGAAAAGGAAACTTAAACTATCTATATAGAATTCATTGCTTGGTTTCAATTCCAAAAGTAGAGGTCCATCTGTTTCAAGACGAGAGAAATTGAAAATTACAAATTAAATGTAGACGATTTTGGATTTTAATTATTTCAAGAATAGAATAAGGGAAAGCGAAAGTTTCCGCTAACGTTTGCTAAATGAAATTTATCTTGAATCGAAATTTTTTACAAAAATACCTTTCGAATTTACAAACATATTATATGCAAAAATGATCCCGATCCAATGACGGATACCCTCAAAATACGCAAACACGCAAAACTATCATCATAAATAAATACTCCTTTAAAAGCGAAATTAATTTCTCTTTCTCTCTAAGTAAAACTAAATTCTTCTAATCTTAAATCTAATGGTTCTCTTTTACAACAGAAATCAAAAAAAAAAAAAAAAAAAAAAAAAAAGTCACAACAAGTGCAATAAAAAACAGAAAAAAATGTTAAGTTACCTCAGTAGTTAATTTTCACTTGCATACTTATGCTGCATAAAAAAGGAATTGCAAAAACAAAAATCGAGCATTAGAGAACAGTCTGCAAAAAATTGTTTACATTTTCGCCAGACAGTTATGACGAAGCTAAAAAGCAAAATTTGCTTTTCAGCTTACGTAAGGTGTTGGTATTTGCCTTAACAGTTGATAAGACACGCTTCCACATATATATCTTCCCATACACTTCCAATATCTTTTACATCATCATCATCAGTGCATGCATGCATGACTGTTCGCATTTCATTCATCGTAAGTTTTCTATGAGAAAGAAAAAGAAAAAATGATTCTCCCATGTACGTCGATAGGTTTAGTGTACTTTAACTATAACCGGAAGTTAAAGTTCAATATTTGCACGCTCTTTGGTTATGTGTTAAGTTTTTTTTTATCTTTTATCCCCTTTTTTGTGTTCTCATTTCAGAGTTGGCAAAAAGTTGACATAAATACAGCCATGTTTCCACCGGATATAACACCACTAATCTTGGCAGCTCATAAAAATAATTTTGAAATTTTAAAAATACTTTTAGATCGAGGGGCAGCTGTTCCTGTACCTCATGATATCAAGTAAGAATATTATTGATGGAATACTCTAGCTCTAGATGTAAGAAGTAAGAAAATTATTTGTACCTACCATATGGCGAGTGTTCAATACTCTTCTTAAAACATTATAGGGGAAATGCCTGTCAGATAATGATAGCCCAACATTGCAGTTACCTTTTAGATATTGCGAACTAACAGGTGGGCTGAAAAGTTCACAGGCTAACGCATAGATAGCGCTGCTAGTATTAAATCCATATAATTTCTAGTTCGCCTTAACCTTCAAAAGACACGTGTATAAATTTGACAGCTGTTACACTATTAGTAAGTGAGTTATAGCATTTTTAATAAATTTAATACTAGTAGCGCCATCTATGTGTCAGCCTACGAACTTTTCAGCCCACCTGTTATATACTCCAAAGGGTTCAAAAAAACCTCCAAAGCGTTTCAAAAGTTTCCTTTTGTTGTTTATCTGTTGCAAAGAAAAGGACAAAATTAATATATCTCCATACTTCGGTGCCGGATATAAAAATAGGATGCGAATTTAAATGAAAATATCTGAAATCAAATCCACTTATATTATATATTTTATGCTTTATATTGTATTGTATATATAGACAGACACTACTACATTAAAATATTTGTTCCATTAAATAAATATTTTTGTGTTAATTTCAAATATAAATTCTCAAACAAAAGCTCTTTCTGCTTACAAATAGTGAGAACAAATATTAAGTCTGTGAGTTGCACACACAGTTTACAAAGCGTGCACAAACATATTCAAAAACATGGTAGTGTTTTATCCCTCTGCTCCTGTTAGTCGTTGTCGCACCATCGGGACAATAACTATATGGAATAATGGAAATAAAATATCAAACGTTAAATTTGAATATGATGATGGTGCAATTGAATGGCGCATCGTTTAGTTTAAAGATTGATATTTAGTTATGCTTTACTACTTGCACACAGTGCGGTTGGGGTCTGTTCGTAAGTTTTGTTTACTTTATGTTGTAATTACATAACATTAGTAGTGTAACGACTAAACAGAGCAAACATACAAGCAAATGGCTTTAATACTTGTCTTGTATACCGCCCAAACCTACTTCTATAGACTTTTTTCATTAATGCAAATATTGGCACTTAAATGGTGGCGCACTCTTAAATTTTGTAATTAAGAATCGACATAGAGTTAATAATAGGATAGAGGCAGCTTTAGGTATTTGGCAACGATACGAAACTTAGTGACCGTCATAGGAGTCAAGGCCATTAAAAACATCGTTAGACGATATATGAAGACTGTTCTTTCGGAGTTAATAAATTTATAAAAATATTTTAGCTCAATAAAAGGTAAAGATTATATCTTCTCTAGGTATTTGATGGTTGAGATAAATAAATCCAAACCTATCGCTAGTGTAGGTCAAACGTAGGTCATATGGAGAGCTACTTTTCATATATATTTTGAAAAGTTTTGTTATTCTTACAGCATCTGCCCGCTTGTTTGCGAGTGATTGTCCCATCGGAATGAATGCGAAAAGAGCTAAGTTTAATATTAGTTTGGGGAAAAAGAAATCCATCTAATCTTATATGAACTTCAGGACTTTATTTAACATTTCGAATTGGAAAATAATGGATTTCTTTTTCCCCAAACTAATATATAATAAAAAGATGATATTAGAGTCCTTTTGTTACCCTAGTGTAACGATCCTACCGACCCCTATGTTTGATAATCAAGTTTTGAGAAATAAAATATTGGTTTCGATAAAGATATATTATGGATTTAAACTCTCGACTGAGAGATTGAATGGCAGAGTGATTCAACGAGTTAGGTTCTGCATGATACGAATTCTCAGATAAACTAACTAGAAGATAGACAGCGATCCATAACAACTTCAGGAAAATTCGTAAAGCTAAGGTCTATAAGAGTTTGCCATTACAATTAGGAGTACGATGATACTAAAGAGATTTCAACTCAAATGTTTCAATGATAAACACATTAATTCTATCTCTCTAACATTATCATAACATATCATGGGGTTTGTGTAAGAAACTATTAAAAATAAATATCTATTAATAATGGTCATAGGAGTGGTAATATATTCAACATCAGAGGTAATTAAAAATTCAAATAAGTAGGATGGAAAGGCAACTGTAAAGGACGATGAAAACGATTTCCAGTTCGATCTAATTTCGATAAAATTTTCTGAAAACATGAAACCTGTTAGGAAGAAGCTTTGGCGAATGAACACTAAGCTGTAGTTAGGTGCCCCTGAAAGCGAAATGAGAAAATCGTTAAATTTTTTCCTATCGCTAAGACTAAAAGGTGATCCTATTCTATCTGAATTGTAATAAACAAAAACTCGAATAAGCAGCGGGATTCATTACCAATAGTGTTCGTGTTAGGACAATGCTTCGTTCATTTGTCTCGTTTTGTGGAGTTCAACAATTTCGCTATTAATATATTTTTGAATGAAGCTGTTTAAAGTACATTTACTCACCTAAATCCAATTTTTTACTGTGCACCAGTATAAGCAAGAAACGACATGTAGCGATTGTCCGCTATTCGCAGTCCAAAGGTTACCTGATTTATTTAATTTGAAATCTGTGGGTGCGACGACAGATAAAGGACGGGCAACCACTTATGCTGTAATGAATTATTGGGAGTGTTATTTTGACAACATTTTTAAATATCATGTTTCCATAAGAAAAAGAAACTGGTGGTAGAATTATGATAATATTCAGATGACGTGAGAACTTATCTGTATAGCACTCTATGTGGAGTTTAGAATGATTTTAGTAGTTAGTAATTTCGAAAGAAGTGTTTTCAGTCCGGCTTCTTTTTTTTTGAACTTTCGTAAACGTTAATGAAAATCCATTTTTCGCTGCTTATCTAATTTAGCGTACCACCTCTCCGATTATGTCCATCTTCATTGCATGTCGCATCGTTAAGTCTTTGGGCTTTGTTGTCTCATTTCAAATAAGAATTTCGTTGACCCATTCTATATCTGCATGGGTGGGCACAAGAAATTTGGAGTATTGAAAAAAAAAAAAATTTGAATGTTCCTTGAACTAATTATAATTATTGGTCGATTGTAAAAAATAGTTGAGCAAACTTCCTAGAAAATGTTTGTTTTTGTATTTGACTGTAATCTATCGATCGTTGCAAAGTATATTTACAAAGTTTTTGAGATCTGAGATTTCCTGTCAATATTTCCTCACATTAGAAATATTGAATCCCCTAGTTCTTAGTCTGTTGCCTGGATTCGTTCGCTGGATTCCAGGTGTCCTAGTCCTTTCTTTTAACCCCTAGTTCCTATCCGGAACTAATAAAAATTCGCAAGTCTATATAATATATGTTCTAAGATCAACTGTCCCTTAGTCTGTCGGATCGGTATCTATTCCACCCCCGGACGTATTTGGCTCCTCCGAGCCTTCGATACGCGGATGATTACGGACAAAATTAAAAAAGGGCGACCATTCATGCCACCGGACAGTAACCAAAAGAAGAAGACGATCTCCTTGGCGTTCCTTATTTTGGTTTCCTCTCTCAGCAGGTGGCGTTGCCACCTGTTCTCACTCTTTATCAGAGTTACATTTTCTAATGTTTAAACTTACACTGCGGATTACTGCATACGGCATCAAAGTAGGGGGGGAAAGCGTTTCGACCAAAATGAGGGTGCGACTTTGGTCGAATAATATCATGGATAATTCTGAATAATATCATGAGTTTTACGTATAGTCTCGCCATATGACATTTTTACTTTACTTTCAGATCGTATCACGTTATTATTGATATAATGAATTGATTTTATTTGAATACAAATGTTCACATATTCTTTCTTCTATAGATGCGGTTGTGATGATTGCGTTCGCATGTCCTCAGAGGATTCTTTGCGGCATTCATTGTCACGAGTGAATACTTATAGAGCTTTATCTAGTCCTTCGTTAATTTGCTTGACCTCAAATGATCCAATCTTAACATCCTTTGAACTATCATGGGAACTACGAAATTTAGCTTTTACTGAACAGGTAAGATGTACTTACAAAAGTGTAAACAAGTATCAGAATTTTGTGTATCTGTTGGATTCAAATCAAAATAGGAATGCAAATCGGAATATATGGAATTACGTAGACAATGTCAAAAATTTGCTGTAGACTTATTAGATCAGACGCGAACTTCAAATGAGCTGGCAATTATTTTAAATTACGATCCGGAGATATCAACCTATAAACCAGGCGATCGTATGTCTTTACATCGTTTAACTGAAGCTATAAACTATAAACAGAAAAAGGTAACAAGAACTTCAATGAGCGCAGGTAAAAGTGAATTAAACGCTTGCTTTCCTTAACTTTATTCAGTTTGTAGCTCATTCGAACATCCAACAATTGTTGGCTGCAATTTGGTATGAGGGATTACCAGGTTTTCGTCGTAAGACCCTTAAGGAAAAATTTTTTTGCATACTTCAGATAGCACTTCTGTTTCCAATGTATTGTTCGATATACATGATAGCGCCAAATTGCAAGACCGGTGTCTTACTTCGTAAACCATTTATGAAGTTTCTAATACATGCCTCATCCTATTTATTCTTTTTGTGTAAGTAATGGAATCAAGTCTTAGTCTTTAATGAAAGAAAAAAAAAATTATTAAATTATTTCTCTTTTTGTAGTTATTTTAATTTTGGTTTCTCAACGGGCCGATGATGATGTCATACGCATATTCGGTACGGAACGGATGAAACAGGAATGGACCGAAGATCAATTGCGTCAACGTGGCAGAGGACCTACGAAATTAGAAATATTGGTTGTATTTTATTTATTCGGCTTTATATGGGAAGAAGTACAAGAAATCTTCAATGTTGGTATAAATAGTTACTTACGCAACATGTGGAATTTCATCGATTTCCTTAGGAATAGTTTATACGTTAGTGTGATATGTCTACGGTAAGATGATGCTAAAAGGAATTTCCATCAAAAAAAATATAGTTTTTTTTTTTCTTTATTATTTTATTAATTCGCGTTTAGACTTTTTGCCTATTTGCAACAAGCCAGCGAAATATCGCGGGATCCGACAATGGCTTATGTGCCACGCGAAAAATGGAATGACTTCGATCCGCAACTTATAGCAGAAGGCTTATTCGCTGCTGCCAATGTTTTTTCAGCTTTGAAATTAGTTCATTTGTTTTCAATAAATCCACATTTGGGTCCTCTTCAGATCTCTTTGGGACGCATGGTTATTGATATTGTGAAATTCTTTTTCATTTATTCACTCGTACTGTTTGCATTTGCTTGTGGTTTGAATCAATTGCTTTGGTATTTTGCTGATTTGGAAAAAAGCAAATGCTATATATTACCCGGTGGCGAAGCCGATTGGGCCAATCATGGGGACTCTTGTATGAAATGGCGTAGATTTGGCAAGTAAGTGAAAATCTAAAATACTGATATTCTAGTCAGCAAGCAAGTAGTTGTACTTGACTTGTTTTTAATTTTTTACTACTCGTTACACAAATACTCTATTTGATTTCAAATTATTGCGAACATCAGTTCACCAGAGTATGTAAGTGCGATACGAACTTTAAACTGCATTTTTAAAGAATTTAAATGCCCTTCAGATATTAGTATAAATTAAAAGCTATACTTTTAAGACTTGCTTAGTTTTGCTTCTTGTCGATATGCCAATTGACGATTTAGCTGACTTTTTAACTTAACTAAAAAGGTGAGAAATATGCCACACACCGTTCTATGGGAAATGATATATTTAGCTATTCGGTAGTAAAGTATCGTCAAGATGCTCTCTGCAAGGTCAGAATTTTAGAAGATCTTTCCTCATCTTTCATTGAACTGGATGCCATAAAATATGCTGTCGCCCTTGCAACAGCTAGCGGAGACAAAAACCATGTAAATATCTCGGGCAGCAAATCCACTCTTCTTCTCTCCAAACCAATTAAATGAATATGTAATAGTACATCCATCTAGTCCACTTTGTATACCCGCATACCCGGTCATTGTAGAAAGCCAAAAGCTGTATCCAAAGGTGGCTCAGATGGTTCAAGAGGTTTCAAATCCTCAAATATCGTCCTCAAGGAGCAATATGTATCAAATACGCAAAACCTTATCAAGAGAATGGAATGTTGAATATGAAAAATATTTTATGGAGCAAACCACATCGGCTTCTTTATAAAAATTCATTAGTCCATTCCCTTCAAATCATTTTCAGACTCATTTTTTTCGATCTAGGAAATCTGGGAAAATTCTAAATAGACTTATCACCAACCAACCACACTTTTGATAAACCTTATCTTAAACTGATCCAAGCTGTTCGCATCATACACGTGCCACCTGAATATCTGAACTTTAGATGCAAAAATTTTGATAACATAAGTCGGTCTCTTACCATTTTCTATACGTATCATGATCTCTTCACAATTTTACAGATCTTAAGGAACTAACTTCCTTCATCAGAATTGCTGAATTTTCTCATTTTTATTAACTTTTATGTTTTATCCAAGCCTCTACCTTTTCTTTATTGAGTTTCATTACCTTATTCCCATCTTAACCATTATGGTTCTTCTACCCTTTTTTTAATATCTTTTTGACTTGCCAAAAGCCTTAGCTATACAAAAAATTTCATCATCATCAACTTGACGATCGGCCAAAAAATCTGCTCCACGGCTGCTTAACATAATGGACTGATCATCACACAAATCAATTAAGAACACTTGCAGATACTGGAGATATAAGCTTCTAAGTCACAAAAGGCTTACTCCATTCTTACCTAAGAAACCTAAAAAAAAAAAAAAAAATTTCTATGCATATGGTTTAATGGTTATAGGCGATGAATAAGCCTTTTTTTTTCTTCCGATTTGTTTGTATTTGTGTTTGTCTACGTAGTTCAACGTTTTCGAACTCGAGTGATAGCAGTTGTTGCTGTATTAAGACATAAGTAAGAGAAATGTTAGGAGAACTTTTTAGTCAAGATTAGCTTTTCAACACAAGGTTCAAAGGTCAATAAAAAATTAATCAAGAATTAATATATGCTCAAGTCTTTTATGAGTATTTATTGTGTTAAACACGTTCCCCCGCAAAGTTAAGACACTTCTACCAGAGTACACAAAAACCTGAATATATCAAGAAAAAGAAAAAAAAGAGAATTTATTGTGTGAATCTTCTAATTACAGCCTATTTGAGTCATCTCAATCTCTATTTTGGGCTAGTTTTGGTATGGTGGGCTTAGATGATTTTGAGTTAACAGGCATTAAGTCATACACCCGTTTCTGGGGTTTATTAATGTTCGGTTCGTATAGCGTGATCAACGTTATCGTCTTATTAAACCTTCTCATAGCTATGATGTCAAATTCGTATGCTATGATTGATGTAAGTCTTATACATTCATTATATATTTAGTACATATAAGTGGATATATATGTATTTTATACGATTTCAGGAACATTCTGATACCGAATGGAAGTTTGCTCGAACCAAATTATGGATGAGTTATTTCGAAGATAGTTCGACATTACCACCACCTTTTAATATAATGCCTTCAGTTAAATGGTTAATCCGAGTTTTCAGGAAATCGAGTAAAGAAATTGATCGGAAACGTTCAAAGGTTGTAAAGCAAAAAAAAAAAAAAAAAAAAACAAAAATTAAACTTAAGAAATTTAACGTCTTTTCTTTTCTTCATAACGAACGTTACAGAAACGTCAGCAAACTGAAGAAGAAAATATGTACGATAATATAATGCGTTCATTAGTCTGGCGGTATGTAGCTGCTCAGCATCGCAAATTTGAAGACAATCCGGTTACGGAAGATGATATTAATGAGGTGAAAAGTGAAATATCAACCATGCGTTATGAAATGTTGGAAATTTTCGAAAATAGCGGTATGGATGTATCATCAGCTGTTAAGAAAGAAAAACGTGAGCTTTGCCCAATCGCTTCATGCAGAGAATAGAGTAAATTTAAGCGATTTTCTTTTTTGTTTTAGCTTGTCGTGCTAAAAAAACAAAGATTTGGGAACGTCGTCTTATGAAAGGTTTTCAAGTGATGCCTATACAGGGTTATAATGAAGATCAATGTAATGGAAACGTGAATGCAGTTGCAGACATGCAAGAAATAAAAGTTGAAAAGGTTCCTTCTCGTGTTGAAAATGAAACGGCAAAGGAGAGATTTAGACGAATAGCTCATACGGTAGCAGCACAATCTGCTGCGCATAAATGGACATTGGTATTACAGAGTACGCTAAAGGATTCTCAAATTGGCCGATGTAATAAGGAAGGTTATAAAAATTTACAAAATCTAGGCAAAGCAATGGAGGAAGCTAGAAAGTATATTATAGTGTGACTTCGAGTGTGACTAACGAGCCATTAATGTTTTTAATTTTTTTTTCTTAGACTTATACAACTTAATTCTCATCCATTAAGTGGACGCGAATCTCCCATACCTATAGAAATTGAAGATGAGAAAACCAAAACTCTTATGGAACTACTGAATAAAATAAGTGAAGATACCAATCTTGATATTGGTAACAAACAAGCACGTGTTGCAGAAGTTCGAAAACAATTTTTGGACGCCCAGCAATCTGGTCAAGCAACTATCAAGCGACAAGATAAACCGATACCTAAAAAGAACGATATCCCTAAAAGTCAGACTGATAAATCGGTAAAATCTGTCAACAAGGGAAATAGTAAAGAACGTCAAGCTGAATTACCGTTATCAGCTTCTGCTCTTACTAAAGAGGCTAGCAAGATTAAAACAAATCAACAGCAATCTTTGAAAAAAAGTGCGCCAGCTCCACCACAACAACAACAACAACAACAACAACTACAGCCAAGCCATGTACCATTTGCCGTGGAGTTAGGTAGAACTAGAAGAGGACCTGGTTTTGCTAATTTACCCAAAAATTTCGATATAAACGTGGTAGATTTGGATACTCAATCATTTTCATACTCAATGGATGATCTGTCTGACATTAGTTCGGTTGGACGGCAAAGTCCTTTGCACCGACAAGGAGATCGGAAGAAGAAATGAAAAGTATTTTGTCTTAACGGAATAAAAATAAAAATTCACGCAAAACAAACCATAAAAACTATTCTCATTATTAATGTCTAAAGCGTTTAAATAGCATTTGCGCTAGTAATAGAAGTGTTTCACTTTTCTAATTTCTGTCTTGTTCGCCCCGCTTTTCTTTTTTTTGTTGGAGGCTTTATATCAGAAAAAGAAGGCAATGACCGCTCCAATAAACATAGCGGTACATCGTTAACCGGATTTCGTAGGATCCGGCCCTTTCTCTAATCTTTTAAGTTTCTTCTCTTAAATTCTTTCCGCTCAAACTTTTTTTCGCTTCAACTTTTTTCCGCTCTTATTTTTTTCCGCTTTTCTCTTAAATTCTCTTTAATTTTTCACTTAAATTCTCTTAAATCTTTCTCTTAAATTCTCTTAAATTTTTCTCTTAAATTCCATTAAATTCTTACAAATTTTTCTTTTAAATTCTCTTAAAATGTTCTCTTAATTTCTCTTAAATCTTGCTCTTAAATTCTCTTAAATTTTTCTCTTAAATTTTTCTCCCAAATTCTCCTAAATTTCCCTCTTTAATTTTTCTCTTAAATTCTTCTCTTAAATTCTCCTAAATTCTCTTAAATCTTTCTCTTAAATTTTTCTCTTAAATTTTCTTCAATTGTTCGTAACCTTTCATTTGAAAAGAGGCGAAATCATCAATAACTATATATGGACAAAGTCCATTATCGAGTGCCTGCCAATCGGGATCATGTCGCTGTGTGTTGGCAGCAACATTTTGCAGCAACATTTCCGCCTTCTCCTAAAACTGGTTTATCACTCTCTTAGAGTGCTTTTCGGACGACGTTCATCACAGATATCATAATTGAAACGAGTCTGCCAGCTTAGGAAGACAGGCTCTGTCAGTTAAAAACTAAGCTTCCTTAAGCTTCTCAATTTAAAAAAAATCACAAAGAAGATCAAAGAAGATCAAAAGGATACCATCGGTAGGGAGGAAATGAAAATTCCCATAAAAATGTCACCTCAAACTTGAAGAAAGAAATTACGAAAATGACGTTAGAACTGCCCTTCAAGGTATGGATGGGTTTTGTTAGCAAACTCAAAAGTGATTGTCTGCCTGTATTAAAAGCTATTCCGAATGCCTCAAATTCCAACTGGAGGATCATTAACAAATTAAGAAATATCATCGCAATGTTCGGAGATAAGATTAATACGCTTTGATTCGGTTTACTGGGAAATGAGCAAGACCATCAAGCGGCGAAATTCGCTGCTCTGGATAGTTAATTAAAAAAACACGTTTGAAAGAAAGTTAAGTAGCAAATTATGGAAGCAAATCCGCAATGTTATAATCAGAAGTATTCCTTGTTCCTATCAAACTAATATTGACAAAATTGAGATCGCAACATTCGCCTTAGCCTTAGCCTTACAATTGCAACAGATCAACGGATGTTTAAGAAACCTTAATTTTCAACTTGCAGTTGTAGAGCAATTCTTTCAATAAAACGCCTTCTTTTTCAATGCATAAATTTTTTCTTTTATTAGAAGAATCGCATTTGAAGCAACTAATCGTAAACATAATATATGAATTTAATATATTACTTCTCATTACTTAATGTCTAATTCTCATTTTAAAATCGAAGCCTATATTGCTAGTACTCCGTTTTTTCTTAAACTTTCCGTTTAAGAATTTATTAGGTCTAAAAAATTATATTAATAATAATAATTTGAAAAGTCGAGTTAAATTCAGCAACATTATTTGAATGTTTGGTGTTTATGTTATTTAGTTTGGGTGTTTATGAAAAACAAGCGAACGTCGGCTTGCCTCTCATTTTTCGGTGTATTAATGCACAATAAATGATAATAGCAACAGCTATGGTGAGAATAGTATTATACATAATGCGAAAAGTTTTCATTCTCAATTCTATTCTTAAAAAAAAGAGAATGTTTATAAAAAGTTACATATAATTGCTCTCCTGAATATATCCACAGTTAAGTAATTCGCTCTCAACTCGGATCTACCTATACCAACTGCTTGTCTGTGTACCTCTGTGTTAAATATGTTCATGTCTCTCTGTTTCTCTTTTTTATTTACACATGAATTTTATTCTCTCTATGGGTTTCGTTCATATTTTATCGATTGTAATAGTTAAGTCATAATGTTTCGCGCCTAAGATTAATTTCTAAGAGTCGGCGCAATTCGGCTGTTATTTTATTTTGTCTGCATTTGAAGTGTAAATAGATATATAAATTTGTGTAAGATTTCCTCTATATATATTTAAGCTCTATTTTATTTTGATTCAAATAAGAATGCAGTCAAAATTTTTATGAAAAATCACGATTAATTTATCATATTATGGCACGATTTTTAATTGATCTGTCGTTTTAATTGTTTCAAGTAAGTGATCGATTAGTTTCATTATGTTTGTACGTTAAAATAAGTGGAAAATTTGTTTAATAAGAAAAAACTATCAAAAAAAGAAAAATATCATAAGTTCATAACAACTCGCTGGAGTAGTATTTTTAATACAATACTCCACGCCAGCACCCACACTTATCTTATCTTATGATGATAACTAAACATTTAAACAGTTTTGGCATTAATTGTTAAAACTTCTGTTGAGATGCTATTGTTTTTAATAGTTAGAAGAACGATTCCTTGCAAAATTATATGGACTATAGCAAAGGTCCTGTTTCTATATTCATCCTCAGCGTGAAACTCTTTGTTTTAGCAATGGTCTTGAAAATTGAATACGATGTTGATTGATATCTTGACTTTGTTTAATAATTTTATATATTTCTTTTTGTTTTTATTTTGGGGAATACTTATTATTTTTAATATACAAATAATAAATGCAGATTTTCCATTGGGAACTATTACCCTTTTTACTTTTATTGAATAACACATCACTTTATTGAAATTTATTTATTTCTTTAAAATTCTTTTTATAAAACTGAATTAAATTCAATTTATTACAAATTGAAATATGAACAACATGAGTTCATATTTACGTCAATCATTATCTACAAAGCATACCATCAAAAAACAGGGCGTTTAAACTCAACAAACTTATGTACAAACGAAATGAAATTGAAACAAAAGAAGTAACGAACTTGACAGTTCACTTATAAATTCGGTTGTGATTGCAAATATTACATATGAGTGCGATTACAAACATTCGTGTTCACGTTGAAGTTAAAGTTTTTCGAGCCTTTGAGGTCCTTACTGATACCAGTTCTAATCCATCTATGGCGCAATCTAAGATTGTGAATTTTTCTATCATTTAATATGTGATGGTAGGGTATTCTCCTTTAGTTACTATCACTTCATCGATTTATTGTCAAGCTTGTGCTTTCAATCGGCACATAGTTGAAGCCGTGATATGTACTCCAAAGACCATTTCCTCGAGATATATTGAACAAGTTTTTGTAAATCTTTTGAGCAGTTAAGTAGAATCTGCCGTATGTCTAGTAAGTTTTCATTCAGCTTTGTTGGTATATTTCGCATGAGTAGGAAATGAACTGGAGTGGATATGTTTTACTACATGATGGATGTGAATTTAAATACCCTTCAAGTTGCCGTAGCACTATTGACATTTTTTCATAAGTTGTTGAAGTTTTTTAAGTACTCTCCTTAAATGATATTAATGGGCTTAACTATTGCCGCTTATAAACCTCCGAAGTCTGCATTGAAGCGTGGTAGAGTGTATTGTAAAATTTCCATTGGATCACAATCACACATTGTAGTCATAATAATAAATTTTTCTCAAACGTTCTTCAAGATCTTTACTTTCTGATGGTAATGGAAATAGTCGGGTTTGTTACTAATTGTTTTGCAAGCAGTTTCGGTCCATGTCGCAAGAAATCGTTTTTAATCAAATCATGTGGATGTATGCCTTTTGTTCTCCAGTAGGCTGGGTTCTGCTTTGATAGTAGATGGCGCCATTGCTAAGCAGGCATTGTGCTTATTATTTCAGATATTCGCTAGTCGACTTGCGTCGGCGTTCCGAAATTCACATCTGCATAATAAATGAACCGGTGTAAGCGCGTACACGAATGTATAATAACTTCAGCGATCATCAAGCTTTAGAAATTACTTTAACTTGTTGAACGCAACGTTAATTACGTTGTTTTTTTCCTTTCGATTTAGTATAGCTTGATTTCGTAAGCCGATTCCGAAAATCAGAAACTCCCTGTAGTTCTAGATCGTCCGTTTTAGATTCACATTATTCCTTATTAACATTCCACCTTGGAATATTAGGCTGAGTTAATGTGGATATATTTTGACAATATTCTCTCTATTGGTTATAGTGTTGTCACGGTAGTTCGGCATATCACTTTAAGCCAGAGTTTCCGCATATATATTTTTATATATTTACGATAATTGTAGGCATCCATTCCATGCGATCTGTTCTCTACAATTATTTGTTCTTTAGCTTTAGTTCTTTAACTTCTTCTGATAGATTCTTCTTCCAAACTATTATTTGTAATGTAGTATCCCTATCTATAATTTGATATTTGAAAAGTTTTCAAGGAATGTTATAAAAATTATTTTACACTCTAGTCCCAGCCAATAAATTGTCATTTGATGTTTCGGAAGATGCATCAAACACAGTAGGGAACCTTTGGTGTTGTGCTTCATAATTTTTTAATGGAGTTCCAAGATAAAGAACGTTCCCTGTCTGTAATATTTAAGACTGATTCCATAAATGTCTTACCACCCATATAATTTTGCATATTTTTGTTTTATTCTTCTTGAATCAATTGTCCATAGTCTGCAATCATTTTAAAGCAGTTAGTCTCAAATGAAATTGGTTCTATTTTGCTTAATTAACATTATAACCTTTTATATAGAGCTTTACATTGCACAGACAATGGTTTTCAACGAGTTGATTTTCATTCATTAAACATGGTTTTGTATTGGTTATCCTTTCTGTATCCAGAGAATGTTATATCGTCTTGTCTAGCTTAGTCGACACATGAGTTGAGATAATGTTGTTTTCTGATGATGTTGTTGTACTTCCTATTATAATCCAGTAAAATGTTGTGTTTAATGCAGACGGTGAATTTCTAGGATAAGCTCTTTTGTAAATAGGACCTGGTTTTTTGCAATCCAAATCGATTAACATTAAATCTTTAAAATAATTTGGTATCGTCGCAAACCTCAAAAATCGGCAGCTCTTATGACAAAATAGGTAGACATTTGAAATTATATTGATGCATATCTTCCCTTTTGTCTATGTATCATCCCGATCCAACGATATGTTCTATTAGGCGCTTGCGTGTATTTCGATCAGCGACATCTATTGGTGAAAATGATACAGTAACGCGAAGTATAATTGAAGAAAGCGATTAAATTTTATGATTTTGATCTTTCTCTACGTAAAATAACAGCTTTTCATGTAATATTATTGAGTTATTCAATGTATACAGCCGCTAATCATGGAACGATTTGTTATGAAGGGATCAGCAGTGCAGTCATTACGAACTGTGATTACAATGTGCTCAGATCGATGCAGCATAGCTTGGCTGCCACGCGGTTTCAAAATGATGAACAAGTGCAAAAATGGATTGGTAATTGGATCGCTACCAAATCAACATCGATCTTTCGACACGGTGTCATCATGTTGCCGGAGACACGTGAAAAAGTGGTAGAAAATGACGAAGAATATTTTGATTAATATATTTTTTCTCAACAAATGCCTTTTTCAAGTGCAAAAAAAAGATCAAAATACGTAGAAGCACCTATTAATTAATTCATTCTGAGCTTTTTTGCGCTTTTTAATTCATTGTCGAATAGCGCTCGATATAGCTCTAATTTTCCAAACATATTTCTTAACATAATCGAGACAATTCGATTGTTTATGATTTTGGATTCTGTTGTGCTGTGTTAATACTAATATATGCTGGGTAGTTGGTTATTGCTGATTGTGTAACATTTTCTCGTTGAATTTTCTTTTTGAATTTGCCCCGAAGTTATGACATTTTACTTTCTCTCCTAATAGTTGATAAAATATTATTTGCAAATAACGTTAAGAACATGATGTTTTTAAGCTATTTTTGGCAAGCTTGTTTTGGGTAATTTGCTTTAATCTCATGGTCATAATCTCGGCGTCTGTACCATCGTCGACCTTTATCTTTCCATCATCTTTGTTTAGTTTCCAGCAAAGAATATTTGAGATTTGAATCTCTTAGATTAACATCGCGTTTGCCTAATCGATTGTTATATTATTTCCTGAGCTCTTACGAATTGATGATGAAAAAAGAAAAGTAAGAGAAAACTTCACTTACAAACTCAAAACGGATATCGGACTAAACTGAGGCAAATTGAAGGAAAACATATGAGAAAGATATGAAGTAAATTTAAGTTATAGTATAACTTTAGAGATTCACCCTACACCTATAAAAACTTCCGAATCCTCTTTGTCTTTATCAATGTTTTTTTTGTTTTTTACCACTTTTCTTTGCATGCGTTTTCTTTCGCAAACGATTACCGGCTTCTTTTGGAAATGAAACAAAGTAACTTTGCAAAAACCTCTCGTGTTTATCTTTTATTTTAAATTCTTATTTTATTTTGATTGTCGAAGTGTCTTTTTCTTCTTGTTTGTATTGCGTTAAACGTTTCTCTACCCATTTACTTACATTAGATTGCTTTACAGAAGCCCGCAAGCATGTGCTCCTAACTGTAAGCACATACATACATACATACATACATAAACAAACATAATATAATATTTTTTATATGAAATCGACGATTCTATCAAAATGTTACACAGCAAACTGATATGCGTAGTGCCCCCACCAACTGGGGGATACGATTGCATGGAGTTTAGTGCGTTTCAAATCGAATCGTTTTGCGTGCCGCTTTAATGAGATTCGTTAAGTTGTGAAAATTAGACGGTGTGAACTGATAATTTATCTACACAAAACGTGCATAATTTCCAAGGATTTGATGAAAATGTTAAAACATATCCTTCATAATTAACGACCTTTATATGCGCGTATTTGTAACGCTGATATAAATATAACGACGAGTCAAGAAACTGAACAGTTTTGCTTTTATTACTTTTATGTCACTCAGATAACATGACCCATTTGTGCGATGGATATTCACAGTTCGCATTAAAAGGCCACAAAGATATCTCATTTAATAATATCCACTGGCTAAGCTCTGTGCGTTTTAAAAAACAGAAATTATCTCTGTACTCCTTGTGCCCGTTTAAATCCGTCCATTCAATCAACTGCCTATTAAAATAGAAACTTCAAGTTTCTTTCTCATGTTTGTTTATTTTAAGTCTGTGGATTTAACGGGGTTCACCTGAATTCGCTACATTAATTGCTAAAAACATTAAAAAAGTTCTAAAAAAAAAAGGAAAATATTTAACAGACGCACTTAAACGAGCCATGTAACAATTCAGTAAGAAAATGATCCTGATTGCTTAACACTCACAATTATTAAAAGCAGAAGAAGCAGATACATACTTCGCTGCTATGTTTTCAAGCTTGTATAGCCATTGAACTTGTAGAAGCCGTTACGACTAACAGCGTAACTGACAGCGTATGTGTTACTGCTTCGGTACAAACCGAAAAGGAGTTACCAAATTGTCTTATCACTTTTCTTTAATCGGCGAATGAATTTCGTAAATAAGTGAATATCAAACGATGGTGATTCTTAGCTCTGACAAAACACCATCTATATCTTGCTTTTTATGCAAGAAAGTTATTAAGAAGATATAATCCTCAATCTCAATCATACTGCTTCTAAACTTTATTAGAAAATAGTATTGATCTTCAATTATGCAAGAAGAGATTGGCGAGTCTATGCAGAGTCTCTGAGGTTTAATTACCATAGGGAACTGCTTGTCCACTGCACTTGCTGCGGTGGTTTTCTTAAATAAGATACATCAGCATATCTTTTGATCATGTATATATATGTACATATATATTCCTAATTTTAAATGGTCAACTTCTAATAAAATCGTTAACTCTCCTTTCTTAGGCAAAATCCTCTTGAGATGTGGCCAACGAACAGTATCTCCGATCTCACCTTTTTTTTTTTAGCTTTTGTGTAAAACATCTGAGATGAATCTACAACAAGTTTTTTGAAGACACAGATTCTAAACAAATGGGAATTAATCATTTAAACTTTATCGCATAAGTTATTAATGGGTCCGGCTTCAATTGGTCACATTCTTAAACACAAAAGTTTCCCTTTAAGCTCATACGGTGGTTATTGCGAACGTTCGCGAATCCCGACTATAGAAAACTTAACTTAATTAGCATTTCAACCTAACATGTACAAATGTTCGATCAAAACTGTCACTATCCAATTGCATTGCAGTGCACCTTTGAAAGAACGTTAATGAAGGACGGATATCTTTCCAACTCATGCAGTCATTAATAGGCGCCAACATTAGAATTTGTTGCTTTCATCAAATCAACGTATGTTGCGTATGGTGATTGGATGTACTGGATATTCCAGCTTCCAGTTACACTGCTTGCATTTCTCTTAACATTCGTTTCGTTAATTTGAAGATCATGGAATGTATGCGATTAATAGATTTTTATACAAAGTTAATTAACTGTGTTTGTGTTACAAGTGAATGCGATCTCTTAAATACATAATGAAGTATTTTTTTTACAATAAAATTTTAAATTTAATCAAATTATTATTATTATTATTATGTTCATATATTTGTAAGAATATATTGATATGTCATCGATGAGGTTTTGAGTTTTATTAAGATGACCTACTAGCAATCGTTAATCTTACATGATCCATTTGAAGGGTATGACGCCAACATCAATCTTGAGCCGATTTCAGTCTTGCAGCTAAACGTTTGCATTTCCATATTAATTGCGTTTCCAAGATATTAAGACTCATCGCAACCAAAACTAAGCCCAATAATAAATACACGCAACAAACAATTAATTGTAATTCGGGGCCATGAAGTGTTCGTTCTGGCATAAGACCGCTGTATCCGATGGTTGTCAAAGTAACAAAACAAAAGTAAGCACCATCGATAAGTGACCAATTTTCCCATAATGCGAAAACCATTGTTCCCAAGCAAACATAGAAGATTAGTATTAATATCACAATAATAAAGGGAACTTGATAATGTTGAATTTTATGATTTCCCGTCGTAGAACGTAACGATTCTAAGGAACCGTTATCGAATTCGAAATGTGGAATTCTTCGTAAATCAGGCTGTAAGAATTCAAGTGCATGCAATTCTTTGCTATCTTCTTCATCATCGGACGTATCAATATGATCGCTATTATAACTGCTATCAGCATCGCCAGCATAACAAAAACTTGGCGATATACTTGTCCTACGTCCTGCATGAAGATTACATTTACCTTTACTATTAATTATTACGGGTTTTGGAATATGTTGATGGTGTTCCTTTCGCCGCAATTGCTGTTGTTGTATTGTGAATTTTCCATTCGAGTCATGGAATGCATTCAGTGAAGATCGTTGGAAATTAAAAGCTTTTTTCACATTATTGAAACCATGTGTTGGCGTAGGAGACATACGAGGAGACGCACGAATCGGTTTACTGTCATTGGTAATAGAAGCGGATGGTATCAATGGTATACGTGAAGGCGTACCCTGAGTGCAGCTGTTGGAATAAAGACAAATAAATAAAATATCGTATAAAATTAAAAAGAAACACGTAAAGAAAAACAGATCCCAAAAAAGGTCAAAGATGTGCCTGAACCTCGAAAAATATAAATTACAAATGTTGCTGTTATTTCAAAATTTGAATAAAAATTCAAAACGTTATAGTGGGAATGAGAGAAATCCATCTACAAGCATAAGTTCAGAAAGGTTCAAGAAGGCTTCAACTCAGATATGTTCTTAATCAAGAATTTCGATCTGTCATCACTATACACTATAGATGTACGTAAGCCAACATATGGACAATTAGCTGTGATACAGTCTCGAAAGTCGAAGATATCTCATTTTCCCACTGATATGTCTGCTAAGGACCTTAAGGATGTCTTACGTTAAAAATATGCAGATAGCATTGCTGTTATCAAACACAAGATTCCCTAACAAAGAGACATCTCGTCTTTCAAGTTTTTCGCAGGATTAGGACCAGAATTAATAACAACTCGTCTCGAATATTATCTCCTCAAAAAAAAAAAAAAATGATAATTTCTTTTTCCATCCTTTTTGCAAACGACAGAGGATTGAACACCAGGCTCAGTAGTTTTTATACAAGAGGCTTGTCTGCGATTTCCGCGTAACTACTTCCTCAGAGACATATTTAGGTCCCAACATTTGCAATACGGAAATATTTTATAATCCCTATTAAGTTTATAGATCTGACTGAAATGACTGATTTGATAGTGGCATCTTACTTATTGTAGCATTCTTTCTCTCTCATTGTTTATTTATATCTTCTGTACCTATTGAGGGCAAGTTTTCATGTGTTACAATTGTAAGAAACTTAAATAATATTTTTATAATATTGTTACGGAAGTCGTACCAAATTAACAAAAATTGATGTTTTGTTTTTCATATTCATTCAAAAAAGTTCCAAAATAGTGCTATTTTAACTATATTTGATATAAATACTTCCAAGACTTTGATTAACAGGATTCTGTTAGTCGCTTAACAGGCCTCTGTTAACAGTTTTAGTTTGTGACTTTGCAAGTTATGTATTTAAATATAACTTCACGCCTTTGATTTTAGTCTAGAAATAGTCTGCTGTTAAAAATTCTTACTACTGGAGGACTTAGCTGTTCCTAGATAGTTGAACTCCTAATATACATTTTCGATTCTCTGCTGAAATATGCTTTTTCTATGTCTAAATCATTGGTTTGGAAAATGGCAATTCTTCGGTTCTTCCGGTTATCTCTAACTCATTGGTATGACCCTTTCAATAGAATTAATCGAACCATACAAGTATAGAGTCCAAATACAAAAAGTTATAATATATTTCCTCATTTCTTTTATCTTAAAAATTTGTATTCAAAAACTTCATACAGTAGTATTGAAATCTTTTATTTGTCTTTATGTATGAGCGTTTTTCCGTCCTCCATTCTCCCTGATTACAAAGCTGGTCCTCAATTCTCCCTCATTACAAAGCTGGGAACACGTGTGTCTAATTCACAAGTATAAGGGTATAGCTAAACCACGGTCACTACCTTAACTATTTAAATAACTTGTTACTCGACGAATAAATGAAACTCAAAAATATAATCTCCTTAGCCAAACCTGGCTTCTTCCAAGTCCGGTCGACTTTAATGAAGCTCCTTGAATTAGGCTGTGGGATTCGCAACGCTTCTTCCGATGATTGTCGAACCGACATTGTTTACATAGATTTCAGTAAGGCCTTTGATGAAATAAATTGTAAAGTATTATTATGGTAATTTGATCTACTAGTCCACACTTGATTAAGTGGATAAGGTACTACTTGAGAAACAGAACACGAAAGTCTGCCTTTAAGTCTCACTCCCTGGATGTCACATTTGTCTCTTCAGAGATCCTTCAAAGCAGCAACTTAGGCTTTTTTTGGCTTATATATTTTTGGTTAATATATAACTTTCATGTGCGATCTGTTGACCACTATAACTATTACACATTGGTTTTATTATACGTATTTAACATTTACGTTCCTTATCAAGTAACTTGTCAATTTTATCTTACTAAACTTATGAATCTTTTAAATTAAATAAACACAAACTGTGTGATAATAAAATCTTGGAAGAATATAATTTTCTTGACGAAATGAAATCTCCAATTGTAGTGAAGAGAGGTAGCAAGTTTTCAATTTCACTTTTGACGAAAGGATTTGTTTATTCTCAACCTATATCGCCTCAAAGAATGTGCACTAATATGAAAAAGTTTTCATCTTTTAGTGGATATAAGTTTCGTTTTTATAAATTTAATGCAATTTGATTATATAGTTTTCAAGTTACTTAATACTCAACACTTAAATAAATACACATATCCAGATACAATGCAGAAAAGAAAGCAGTAACGTACTTTCACAGCATTGTTCTTAATATGTACAACGAAATGAAAAACAAGTAACAAAACTATAAATCATTTAAATTGTCGAAAAGAACATCAATACCAGCACTAGCATGCATGACTTTATTAAATTAATAAAAAAAACAATTCGTGGAATTTTAAGGAAAAGTATTTAAAAACTTTAGCTTTAAGAATTCTTTATACCTGTAATTAAATTGTAAGCCTTTTAGCAGATGCACCTCGTAATTTCATTTGAAAACATATATATATAAAAATATAGTCAATAATCTATATGCGAAACTTAGGAATTTTATTGCAGTTTTTGTAGCCGTGAAAGCTCCAATAGCCGTCAGCTTATGATCGGGTGGACGGAGACGAATCGACATAAATTCCAAAGGGGAGTAATAATAAATTTTATTTACAGCTAAAAACTTTCACACACAAGATTATATAATGTATACGTATATGGTATAACACACACAAACACAAATATTGCGGCGCAAAATTTTTAAAGGCAATAAACTATGCAGACGTCAAACATGTAAGTTGAGACTGTGTATGCGAATGAGAAATGTACACACAATGAGCAACATACACGTACACCTTTCAATGCGTTGGCCAAATGAGTTTTCGATGATCTACATTCTCCAAAAATAAGTAAAAACGTACAAATTAGATAATGAAGTGGGAAGAAATTATCTATAATATTTCTAAGCATGTTAACAGCATGTAGAACTTCTGAAATTTATTAACAACGTACTCTACGAATATCGATCTGAAATATAGCGGTCCTCTCTCTTTCGAAAAGAAATTCTAGAGCTCTTAATATTAATACCTTAAGCGTAAATGCACGAGGGTGAGTCATTATATCGAAACCGTATTTACAGAAAAATGTAAAGGCGGAAGCAGATCGAAAATTAACATAAAGTAGTAACAGAAAATTACAATAGAAAACTCTTTTAAGACAAACACATAAAAATAAAATGTAATGAATAAGACTTGTGTAGAGAAAATAAAGAAAAGTTTCGCTTACCTCTCCTGAGAGGACTATTAAGCTTTACATTAACAGTTGAAAATTACTTTAAATCTTTTGTTAACATCAATAGGTCTTACTGTCAATAGGAGTCAAGGAGTCGGATTATTATATATTATTGATCTAATTTAAAATATGTTAACGTAAGCATTAGTTTTATTCCTTTTAATAACATAACACCAACAATACTAGTGTAAGCATTTATTATTGAATAAATTTACATTTTGTTTGCCTAAGCATTGTTATCATTTTTTTTAAATTTAATTTCTATAACAGTAGCGTAAGCATTTATTAACATTATTTTTCCTATATATAACGAAAGCAAAAATGTTAAGTAACATAAGCTAACAGACAACGAGAAAAGACTATTTAAAGATCTGTTTCCTTTTATTATCTTCGTGACAATACCCGCGGTACTCTGTGATTTTCGCGAAACTGATTTTGCGCATTGAGCGAATGGTGTTGGGTAAAAAAAAATATTTTTTTTCACTTTATTCATTTTCAGATCGCTACTCTATAATATAAGAACAGGATGAAATGTGTCAAAATATTTGCGATAAAGGTTTTGGCTATTTTGCAAGCCGAATGCATAATCAATTGCTGCGTAACCAAGCCAGGTGCGCGAAGAAAAGATTCATGAAAATAATGCCAGTTAACAATTCCTAACCACCATTCAATTAAAATTATCACAATGTAATCGGCAAAGGAGTTACTATAATTAATTAAAATTACAAATGGATCAGGTTAATCCAAAAATTATATATTTTTCCAATCATATTTATGCAATAGTCCATTAAGCGAAACATTTCTTTTCAATACAATTTTTTCACTCGGCTTAGTGACGCACAAAATTTATATAACGTAGGTCATCTAGAAGATCTCTGATATCGGCAGACGTTAGGCTAATTCAAGCTCGGTGAGAAATGATTGAGAGACAACTTTTACACAACTTTATTTTAAGAGAACCCAACTATTGATGATTGCAGAAATTATTTGGTTTAAATGGACATGATATGTTGTATCAGTCCATTTGCATGTGTTCATATCAGACTGATATGTGGACCTTTCTGAGTAAGGCATACTATTTTCATCAAATTGTTTCTCACTTAACTCTTTAGCATTTAAAGTTCGCCTTCTAGAGCGATATATATATATATATATATATATGAAAGAATCCTTATCAGTTTATGTGAAAAATAGAGTTATTCATATGTGAGCATTTGGCAAGAATGATGTTTGCTGTATTGTTCATTAAATGGCGGTAAGAAGAGTCTCTTGATTTCATTTTTGCTTGCTTTGGTTATTCACAGAACACAAATTAACTTTGTTCATGCAAAGCAATTGAAAATTCGTTTCCCTTTTGAAATACATTTAAGATGAAATAAACGGATTTTCATTTTTCTTATTCGAGGGGATTTAGTTAATGTTTGTACGGACGTGACAGATAGATGTGCGCACAGATGAATCGTTTTTGCCATTCACGTGGTAACCAATGTGTATGCTTCATAGAATTTTTAAGTTTATTTCTCTAAAATTTGCTACAAACATTTCAAAGGTTTTGTATGTCCCTTGCGATCTTTAAAGGAATTTTTTTATATTATATTCTATTCATACTTGCCTTAAATGATGTTCAGTTTCGTCCTCACAATCATTTCCAACGCTTAAAGCATTCACAAGTCTGCCGTCATCGAATTGATCAACATAAGCCAAAGGCGACGTATTCTGGACTGATATACTATTTGTGTGATCAGTAACATCGTTTTGAGTGCCGGCGTTTAGTAATAATGCAAATGAAGTGCAAATATTGTTTGAGTTCGAGATCGTCGTTGTAGCTGAAGTTGGTGCCCATATCGCCGTTGAAACAGATTCAAATTTCGTGGCGTTATTGGTATCGCTTCTATCAAATTCGATACTATCCATTAATCCGTTATCATCATCACCCATTAATGGAGTTTGTATATTGTCTGTTCTACTCATTATTGTACTTGTTGAAGACGGTACCGAGAAATTCTTATGTTGTTGTACCAAATCCTTTTGACAGATGATATCATTGTTGTGCAAAGAGATATTGATTTCTTTTGGAAAAGGTTTTGTCAAAAATTTTGCACGTCGCATATCTAGAAAATGAAAAATAAATTAAATGATATTTTTTCTTACAAGCATTTCAATCATTAGGTTCTTCTTAGAAGATTATTAAATTAATTTCATTTTTCGATTTCGTAGTTTATCCCGTAAACTTTTAATAATTATGTTTGCATTGAGAAATTATAACTTTTAATTTAAGTATGACATCGACATAACGAATCCGATAAAAAGATAATTTTATTTTTTATTATTTACATTTTTACAAAGGTTCCTGAGTGAGTCAAAAAAAATTAAAATTAAAATTTGCATTGGCTACGTTTTGAAAAAAAAAAAATAGTTCTTTGAAGCACGGATGGGAACAAGAAAGTGTATATTGCTTAATAAATACACTGATTCAATGATACTTTTCAACTTTAACATGAAAGAAATGCTTAGGATGAATATACGTTTCTCAAGTGAAGGTAAGGATTATGGATAATAACCTATTTCTCTACAATGGCAGAAAGGCAAACAGATACCAATCTAAATTTCTTAGCGTAAAAAGCAAGATCTGTAAGAATTCCATTTGTTCAAAACGGCAACGCTAATGAGATGATCATACAACACATGCATATTCCGGTAAAAATCGTACCTCGTTCACATATAGTCTCTTCGTATTGTATTCATATAGGCCAAGGTTTAATAAAGCTTAGCAGTGAGTCAGCTTTGTTTAAAGATTGTGCAATATTCAATTGTGGTTAAACAGAACGCCTAGATCAGGGAATGAGTTTCATAAAGTACTCCATTACAAACGTATTTCGACAGATTCTTATCATTCTTTTGATACATTTGAATGAGCATCATGTAACTAAATTATTTAAATCAGTTTGAAGAATACTGGAGTAAGGTTCTGACTTAAAAGTAGAGAAAGCTTCAATGTCCCCGGCGTACGTTAAGATATAAAATGATTTAATAGCACATGATAGCTCGCTAATAAGATAGCTTCTAAAGATCTATCGTGAGAATAGAAAGACAACCAGTTCACAAAATATGGGATCGAAGTAATTAACATAATAATTTTTTGCTAAACCCTATCAAGGACCTCCATTTGGTTGTATTTAAAGAAGACTTTAAACACATGACAAGTGAAGTGAAGCACATTTGTGAAGTCACAATCTGTTTTTTAAAAGCTAGAACTGGCTACGTGAATAGCGTAATTAATTCTAGACATTAAAATGCGCTCAAATTGTTAGAGTAATACATTAAGTCCAGCAAGATCTATATAATTTTTCACAAGATGTCTACTATCGATTTTATGATGTAGGAGAACTTGAGAATTTGTCTTCCAATAACTAAGATATCTGCCTGTTTCAAGATTACGACTGAAGACGACTTCAATAGGGCAATGAAATTCTATATAATACACAGTTTTTAAGATCATGAGACGGAACCCTCTTTGGTCCACGCAGGCAACTGTAATTTAATGATTCTAAATCTTTCAATTTTTTCAATGGGACAAGAAATAAAATTAGTAGAGTTAAAGTTGAATTGAGAGAGCTTAGAAAAGAGATTTCAATAGTCAGACGCTTCACAATTCGCGAAGGACATAAACGAGAGAAATCAAATGACATTGAAATGAAAGTAAATTTTATCTTAATGAAGTACTTGAAATAACATTCACGGTTGAGTTAAGGAAAGTTGTTTTAATGATGATATAAGTGTTTTAAAAAGCAAAAATCTTGGATGGTTATGACTACGGTTAGATAATTTAGATAGAATGGCTTTACTGACTACGTTAAGAAATGGGGAACTTCAGGCAAGATCAGTGGCGAACAACGATTAATTGAGAGACTAACCTCTGTTAAAGAAGTTAGGTTATCATTAATATTTGGGATACCATTACCTAGGAAGAAACTTAGATCAACGATTTTCTTTATTATTATTTTTTTTATTAGATCATTTTAATGCTCCAAAAGAAATTAGAAAACAGGTACTATCGTTAAGACGTGTAGAAAGATTTGGTAAATTTAAATCATCAACTAAAATTGTGACACGTTGTACTTTCATACTTTTCACCACCTCAAGAATAAGAACACAACAGATTTTTTATAAATTTTTTTATTAACGATTACCAAATGAGCGGCAGTAAGTTCAATGTCCAAAGAGACTGAAAATTGACAGGGATAGGATAGAAGTATACAGATTATAAAGCTGTAAAAGCCGATCTTAGACACAGGCAACATCTCGTTTGGACTGAGTGTTGGATTTCTTGTCTCGAAGTATTTAAACTCCTCAATTAACATTCGATATTTTTTGAATTTATTCTACCAAGGTGTTAGTTTCTTATACAGATTAGAAAAATCATTAATGGTTTTTGAGTAAAAGATTTTCAGAAATCATTATAACGCTTTTCTCATTTACTCGGGCAAAACGTTACCTGAATCCTAAATAGCATCCAACAATAATATTTTCGTGCACATTTGCCATATGCGATATGTTCATACAGCCAACACGAAATGTAGTAATGGGGTTTTCTGAGGCATTTAGGTTGAAAGAATACGAGCAACACAAATTGATTAGGAGAGTGCCGAATAGACAACAATACACACTTTAAACAACAAATAATAATTATATCTAAGAATATGCAAACAAAAGCTAGTCATCAACAGCAGCCACAATGAGAATGAGAATTTAGGTAAACGTTTTAACTAGAAAAGAACAAACTCGCTTACCAGAGGTGAAATTTAAAGGAAACAGATAATAACTCAAAATAAAGGAATGAAAAACGGAAAGCACCACTATAAATTAAAAGATAAAAAATGCGGGTTTTTGTAAAAAAAAATTAAGAAGATTTAATAATGCACGACCTCTCAGCACTTTTTGCATTTCTCTTTCTTCATTCATTTCTAAGGCACATCATGGGATTATGAATAAAAATGAGTTAAAATTTTAAACATAAAAGAATATTTTTTTTTAGACAATAAGTATGGGTATGATATTATATAATACACGAAGCATTACGTTACATTAATTGAAAAACAACTTTCCTAGAATCATTAACTCTCTTACCACAAACATTCATTTTTGCTTTATTACAGACAGGAAATTACACAAGTAGAAAAGACATCTTTTATATAATGTGGTTAACCTTTTTCACAAAAATATTTTACTCGCACACAAATTGAATTTTGTCCATTAAATTTCGTAACATTAATTAACCTTATTGGATTCCTTAGCTCGACGCGACAACTGTGCGAGTGTGGCATATTCTACGTTTTTAGCAAATTTTTATATTCTGCAGTAAAAACAAATGTATACGTACACGTAAGTAAACCATAATGAATTCAAAAAAACAAATTGCACTTTTTATAAAATCACAGATATGTCAGTGGATCAAGAAGATTAACTTATCACTTCTACTAGAGACGAATCCAAAAAGAAGTTCGATGTATTGATAATGGATCAACTAACATTAAAAAAATGTTTGCATCTACTCCCGAAACGAAATGAATTCCAGCCAATTTTTGAAGAGACTGATAATGCAAAATGAAAAGGAATTCGCTTAACATGGTTCGGCGGCTTTCATTACAATAAGGCGAAACTATACACAAACATCTTTAATGAAGACTGGTATAGATCGTACTTTATTAATAATAACGTCCTCAATTTTTTTTTATTTCTTTCCGGGTATTTGTTTGCCCTCTATTCCTTAAAAAACAATCTTTATGACAATTTGAAATATTTCATTAGTCATTTACAAGGAATCCGCTTACAAAGATTTTTCAGATGAAAGCATATGCATAAGTTTGAAAGTGACAACTTCAGCTCTATAAAATATCAACAAAATTACTGTGATACGTTAAAGGAAATAAAACAAGTAAGAAAGTTGTATTCGGCTGCACCGAATCTTTTATACCCACCACCGTTATCTTAAAAAAAATGGCAAAAACTAAATTTTCACTGGTGTGAAGTTAGCCCACATTACTCTGGTCCACATTTATGTCTTTGCTAAAATGTGGGCTAGCTGCGTGTCTTTGCTAAGATAATTGATAATAAAGCGGCATAGAAAAATAAACAAAATACATACGAAAACTAAACAAAAATAGAAAATATAAACATAAATAAAAAACTAAATCATGCCTTATGCTATAAAAAATATAAAAAATAATTATTTAACAATATTCATC